>JACEEZ010017517.1:62500-117500 GCA_016584305.1 Chionoecetes opilio | reverse complement strand
AGAGAGAGAGAGAGAGAGAGAGAGAGAGAGAGAGAGAGAGAGAGGAGAGAGAGAGACGCACAGATAGATACCCAATCCCACTGCTATACGAAACTCTGAAGATGGAAAAAACTAGAGATGATGAGGATTATTCCGAGAGAGGGTGGGGGAGAGGGCAGGAGGCGGGCCTTATTGACTTAAGTCACAAGAATCACAGCCAATGAAGACTTTATTCAATTAATAACTACCATGTATAGGTCTCACGGCCTCTTGTAGCTTCCTTATTTTCTTATGTAATACTTTCAAGCAACACACACACACACACACACACACACACACAACGATGAAAGGAGTCGAGTGTACTGGCGAGATGGGAAGGGATTAGGTTTTGGATTAGCACCAACCCTAGGGCAGCATAGCCGCCAAAATTATCTTACCTTTCCCATGCCTTGTCCGTGACTCTCCTGTCTGAGATGTTATGAGGTCAGAGAGAGAGAGAGAGAGAGAGAGAAGGAGAGAAGAGAGAGAGAGAGGAGAGAGAGAGAGAGAGAGAGAGAGGAGAGAGAGAGAGAAGAGAGGAGAGAGGAAGAGAGAAGGAGAGAGAAAGAGAGAGAGAGGACATAGAGAGAGAGAGAGAGAGAGAGAGAGAGAGAGAGAGAGAGAGAGAGAGAGAGGAGAGAGAGAGAGAGAGAGAGAGAGAAGTGTGAGAACGACAGGTCTGGAGGAGGTGAGGACGAGTCTCGTGGTGAGGGTGTGCCCAAGGGATTACCTTCCTTCGAGGAAGGTGGAGGAGTCACACCTGTGACCTGACTTTTTTTTTGTTGTCTCTTCCTCCAGCACAAAAGTTGAATTGAAATATCTAATATATTGATTATAACGGGACCGTGAATGTTTTGATGACTTGTTGAAAGAATTACTTACTTACACATATTATTTCCTTTGTTACTCATTAAATGTAGGCTGAGAGAGAGAGAGAAGAGACAGAGAGAGAGAGAGAGAGAGAGAGGAAGAGAGAGAGGAGAGAGAGAGAGAGAGAGAGAGAGAGAGAGAGAGAGAGAGAGAGGAAGAGAGAGAGAGAGAGAGAGAGAGAGAGGAAGGAGAGAGGGGGGGAGGGAGAGAGGGGGGGGAGAGACACGCACACACATACACGCAGAGAGAGGGAGAGAGAGATGTGGGGGGGGGGATATGGAGGAGAAAGAGAGAGTGAAGAGAAACAGAGAAAAAGAAAGCAGAGAGAGAGAGTAGAGAGAGAGAGAGAGAGAGAGAGAGAGAGAGAGAGAGAGTAGAGAGATGAGAGAGATGATGAGAAGAGGAGAAGAGGGAGAGAGGTGGGGAGAGGGCAGGAGCGGCCTTATTGACTTAAGTCACAAAGTCACAGCCAATGAGCTCCTGTCAGTGGGAGTTGGCATATGTCGTCTGACCTCGAATATAGGGTTGAAGTGTCAAAGGCGGTAGGAAAATCAGCGCAGGGACTGTATATATATATATATATATATATATATATATATATATATATATATATATATATATATATATAATATATATATATAATACATATATATATATAATATAATATATATATATATATATATATATATATAATATAATATATATATATATATATATATAATATATATATAGTATATATATAATATATATATATATATATATATATATATATATATATAATATTATATATATATATATATATATATATATATATAGTATATATATATATATATATATATATATTTATATATATAATATATATATATTATATATATATATATATATAATCAGATGTGGGCACTGCAAGCGAAAATCCACTTTCGCATACCCTAATCCTTCTTTTCCGCAACCGTAAGTCCGCAAATTTCTTGAAGTTTGCATATCCGCAACCACAAATTAGCACATCCACAAACCAAGTATGTGATATTTACCCTGCATAAAGTGCAAAAATACAGTTAAAACTCTTTGTAGTAGTAAATATTGTTTCTTATTTTACTAAATCACCTATGTTTATTGATATATATTAGTAATTTTTTCATACCTACCCCTCAACACCCTACATATGTTATAAGACATAAAATTTACCTCCCCCTCATTGTGACTCCTTACTCAATTGATCAACTTAAGTGCAAACTAATGGGTAATAATTCGTATAAGTACACTACACTCCAAAATATTTTTCATTTATATATTTCATTGATATTGATATGTTGGGGTAGGCGGTGGCTGAGTGGTTAGCGTCTTGGAAAGAAAGTCCCGCCAGGAGCAACTGTTTCTTCCATCCTCGAGTTGCCAAAGATACCCACATTAGGGTGTCCCATAGCTATAAGGACGAAAAAAAAGCCCTAGGAATTTGCTTCCACATGGATCTCTGTATTCAACGGACCAAGGAAACAAGCTTGTGCAAGTTTCAGCTAGATCGGACAGCATTTAGAGGTTCCGAGTTTTGATGACTTTGTTTTCTCTCTCAGTTTATTTTTTGCTGCCTGCAGTGTAGTCTGTTCTGCTCGTTGCGTGAGGAGTTTCTATATAATTTTGAGCTATTTAGATTGTAATTACTTATGAAACTAAGTAATATCGCTTTACTGTACCAATGAAATTTATCATTTACCCTCCCTATTATTTATAATCTATAAAGCCACTTAATGTAATGTCATTTTACCATGTTGGTGAAATTTCCTTTAACCATTATTGAGAGTAAGTTTTGTGTATTGGACAAGTATGCTGGTAGTTATTTGTGTAAGTAATTTTTGTTATTTTACTAAGCTATTGAAATTTGTTATATCTCTTGATCGCTCACACGAACGATTTTTTCCGGCATCTTTTGGTATTTTGCTACCAAAAGATGCCCGTACTGGTGGCAAAAAGTGCGCGTGTTGTCACACGGCGTTTCGGCTACTAGCATGTTCCAACCAGTGGGCGCATTCAAAGACGCTTATCTCCATGGTTGTTAGCTTAACAACTGCCATCAGCTGTTTTGGCATTCACAGAGGAGATTGATGACGTCAGAGTTGTTGTTAACACAGCAATTGCGGCCCTATAGGGTGGTTTTAAGGAAGCTACGTACATAAAAATCCTCATAAATTGAGTATATATGATGTTTTCTGACTCAAGAACTGAACAGGGCAAGTATGCAAACGAAATTAGGCCATATAACAAACCCAGGCGCTTGTGGTGATTTTGTTCTGTGGTGATGTGTGAAGTGTGGTGAGCGCGGCATCTCTACCCGAGTATCAATGCCAGACACCACCACGCATGGCTCTGGCAGACTGCAGGTATAGTGGTGTGCCCTTTTCCTTAATTAAAACCCGAGCCCTTGTCCATCCAGCAGTGAATGGGTACCGGGTGTTAGCCGGGGGTTTGTGACCCGCCTCCCGGGGTGGTGGCTTCAGCCAACACTAGGAGAAAGAGAGCTACGAAGTGATATACTACCGAAAGAGGTCACAAGAAGAAGAAGACCGGCATATTACTCGGAAGGAATAATGAATAGCTAGAATACAAGGAAGTACTAGACACCGGCGTGTTACCCGCGTGTATGTGGAGGTGGAAACAAGTGTTGAAGCGACGGAGGTGACACAGGGGATGAAGGAATGATGGAATAAGCTAGAGAATAGAAATAAGTAGCTACAACACATCGGCCGCGTATATACGTAGAAGGAACAAGTGTTGGAGGTTATAAGCGAAGGAGGTGGTACAGGGAATTGTGGAATGAAGGAATAATGGAATAACCTACTTTTTGAAAAGGACGACGAAGCTAAAAGTTCATGCGGAATGAGATTAGAGGTAGATGAAAATAACCTTAAATATGCAGGCCGCGGCTGCCTTGTGATTGGCTGACACGTTAGTTTTGACAATTTTGATTCGCTGGCGAGGCTGTGACGTCATTGTAGTCGCTCAGCCACTCAGCTTTGAACAACCATGTACCGCCAATGCCATGTCTTGTCTGTGAATACCCGTTAACACCGGGGTGTAGAAATAGAGGGATGTTGTTAAGCTAACACTAGTGGTCTTTAACTCTCTCTGAATCCCTGCCCAGAGTAGCTAAGATCTTATTCTTCTATCTTAGCTACTCTGCTTCTACTGGCATCTATAAAATGTCCTTCCCGCTTCACATTTCCCTTGATAACCATAAATAAACCTTACTTAAATTCCTAAATCAAGTAAAAATAACACATCCATAGACCACTATATCTCTGGACTGTTTACGCGACAGTGTTTTGAAATCGCCAGGCTGCATAGGGGCCCTACTGGTCCCATCTACATACACCGTCCTTGACTGTACCGAGAACGCATAAGTGTGGTTGGGGTGTGGTGGCTAAGGTGTGGTGGTGGTGGTGGTGGGGTGAAGGTGTGGTGGTGGGGGGGTTGTGGTGGAGGGGGTGCGAGTGGCTGGAAGATGAGAGGAAATGATGTGGAATGGTTGTGGGTGGGGGTGGGTGGTTATAGTGTGGTAGGGGGTAGAGGATGGGGGTTATAGTGTGGTGGAGGGGACATATTGGGGTGTGGTTATAGTGTGGTGGGGGGAGATATTGGGGTGTGGTTATAGTGTGGTGGGGGGAAAGGAGGGGGATAGAATATTGAGGAAAGATAAGAGGTAGATGTGGTTATGGATGTGATAGTGGTGGGAAATATTGGGGCGTGGTTATAGTGTGGTAGGGGGTAGAGGAAGGGGATGGAATATTGTGGAAGGATAGAGAGAGGTGTGGTTATGGTTGTAGTTGTGGTAGTGGTGGGGGGATAGAAGGCTGGTGTTAGGAGTGGTGTGGGAGTTGTAATGGGTTGTGATGGAGTGTGGTTGTGCATGTGGTAGGGAGTGATAGTTAAGGTGGCAGGTGTTGTGAAGTGGGTTGTGAGGTATTTAAAGTGGGCTGTGAGTTGTTATGAGGTGTTGTTAGTTATAAGATAGTATTAATAATTATGAGGTGTTATTAGTGGGTTGTGGGGGTGTTATGAGGTGTTAAGTTATAAGATATTATCAATAATTATGAGGTGTTGTTAGTGGGTTGTGAGTGGGTTATGAATTGTTGTGAGGGGTTATAGATTTTATGAGTGGTTATGTGTTGTGAGTGGGTTATGAGTATTATTATTTGTTGTGAGTGGGTTATGATGTGTTGTGAGTGGGTTATGAGTAGTTATTTGTTGTGAGTGGGTTATGATGTGTTGTGAGTGGGTTATGAGTAGTTATTATTTGTTGTGAGTGGGTTATGATGTGTTGTGAGTGGGTTATGAGTAGTTATTATTTGTTGTGAGTGGGTTATGATGTGTTGTGAGTGGGTTATGAGTAGTTATTTGTTGTGAGTGGGTTATGAGTAGTTATGATTTGTTGTGAGTGGGTTATGATGTGTTGTGAGTAGTTATGATTTGTTGTGAGTGGGTTATGAGTAGTTATGATTTGTTGTGAGTGGGTTATGAGGTGTTGTAAGTGGGTTAAGAGGTATTATGTGTTATTAATGAGTAGGTTATTAGATGTTGTGACTTGTGAGTGGGTTGTAAGGCGAGTGAAATCCGAGACGCATCATAAACTTCACCTCATATGGTTTTAATCACCTCACACACACACACACACTCACACACTTAAAGTAATCGTCCAGACCATTTTATCATTCCTGATTTGATGTAGTTAGAGTATAGCCATTATCGAGTGTATCAACAATATGTTGTCACTTCTTGCATCCAGTCAGCCGTTTTTGAATAATCCGCAATCAAAAACTGTAAATTCCCCGAGCTTCGAAAACGCTCATGGCAACTGGCAGACGATGCGCCACGGGTCGGTGACGTAGCAAAAGGGAGGCTCCTCTTCCCGCGCTGCTGTGTGTGTGTGTGTAGTAGTGTTTGTGTGTGTGTGTAGTAGTGTTTGTGTGTGGTGTGTAGTAGTGTTTGTGTGTGTGTACGTAGTAGTGTTTGTGTGTGTGTGTGCGTAGTAGTGTGTGTGTGTGTGTGTAGTAGTGTTTGTGTGTGTGTAGTAGTGTTTGTGTGTGTAGTACTGTTTGTGTGTGTGTGTAGTAGTGTTTGTGTGTGTGTGTAGTAGTGTTTGTGTGTGTGTAGTAGTGTTGTGTGTGTGTGTGTAGTAGTGTTTGTGTGTGTGTGTGTGTGTGGTAGTGTTTGTGTGTGTGTGTAGTAGTGTTTGTGTGTGAACACAAGACACACACAGTGTGTGTCACACATGCACACACACAGTGTGTGTGTGCAGTAGTGTTTGTGTGTGTGTATGTGTGTAGTAGGGTTTGTGTGTGTGTGTAGTAGTGTTTGTGTGTGTGTGTGTGTGTGTGTGTGTTAGTGTTTGTGTGTGTGTGTAGTAGTGTGTGTGTGTGTGTGTGTGTGTAGTAGTGTTTGTGTGTGTGTAGTAGTAGTGTTTGTGTTTGTGTGTGTGCGTAGTAGTGTTTGTGTGTGTGTGTGTGTGTAGTAGTGTGTAGTAGTGTGCGTAGTAGTGGTTGTGTGTGTGTGTGTGTGTGTGTGTGTAGTAATGTTTGTGTGTGTGTGTAGTAGTGTTTGTGTTTGTGTGTGTGCGTAGTAGTGTTTGTGTGTGTGTGTGTGTGCGTAGTAGTGTGTGTGTGTGTGTGTAGTAGTGCTTAACTGTGTGTGTGTGTGTAGTAGTGTTTGTGTGTGTGTAGTAGTGTTTGTGTGTGTAGTAGTGTTTGTGTGTGTGTGTGTGTGTAGTAGTGTGTGTGTGTGTGTGTGTGTGTGTAGTAGTGTTCGTGTGTGTGTGTGTAGTAGTGTTTGTGTGTGTGTGTGTAGTAGTGTTTGTGTGTGTGTAGTAGTGTTTGTCTGTGTGTGTGTGTAGAAGTGTTTGTGTGTGTAGTAGTGTTGAACCTCAGCAGGCTCCGCTAACACCTGTTCATCCACCTCGTACTCTGGCTCAAACATATAGGGTTGGGCTCCCACCACAATCTGGTTCGTTTTCCTCATATACGTGAGCAGCGTTATTTAGTTCGGTCTCAGATTAAGCATCGTACTCTAGATCTATCACAGCGACAGATTCACTGTCTGACACCTAAGTACAATCGGTCATCATAACATTTGCCGACAGGTCTCACAGAGGCAGACGAGTGTTGTTTACATTGGAGCGTCCCTTTTGTGACGTCATCAATAACATGCGTAGCCCTGTTGGAGGGAAGAACATTTTTTTTCGCGCGCTTTTTACAAAAGTCGTGTTTTTACAGAAATAAGGCCTGGAAATCAATTATTTTTGGTGGATAGGTGTTTTGAATGTTCATTCAACATAATTAGGCAAAAAAAAATTGGGTCTGGACGATTACTTTAACATTCACCACCACTGTTACATAACCTAAAATTACGTGCGAATTTTTTTTCGCGAAGCCACGATATTCAACCTCGGCCACTAACCCCCCTCCTCTCCACAACCCCTCCTCCACCTCACTGTAACCTCATTTCACACCCTTTCAACCCCCTACACTCATCCCCACTAACCTCAACAACTTCTTTACTTCCTATATACTCCTATCATCTCCACTCACCTCCACAGTGAAGTTGAAAACAGGCGCTCCGACTTAAGGGCCCTTGTGCAACAAGCCGATATTCCGTGTGCAGTCCAGATTTTCAGTGGTCTATGACATCATATTATCCCTATTTCTATAGTAAAAACACGCGCAGCCTATTTAATGCCTATTAAGTTTAATTTTTTATCAACATTTTCCGTCATAACTTCTCATCAACAACTCAAAACTGAACTATATATCTAAATAATGTTAAAAAAAATATATAAATAGCACGCATGTACCATCATACACGTGTCTTGTATATATAGAGTAAAACCTATTTATTTATCCTACCCTACTCTACCAAACGCTTTATTTTCCTCCCGTCTTCTTTATTTTTCTCCTCTCATCTACACCATATTACTATTACTATACAAAATTATACAGCTATATTCTCTATATAGCTACAGCACTTATTTTCCCTAAACATATCACATAGAGATCATACATCATCTCTTGACCACCCAAGATTGATCATTTCTCTATATTTAACTGAAATGTGTAGTTCGTAAAAGTCTTGCGTGGCGTCGGCTGCTCCAAAATGTAAACAAGGATGCCGGTACTGGTGGCAAGAGAACGAACATGCGCGACTCCGCGTTTGCTACCAAAAGATGCCGGAAAAAGTGTATGTGTGACATGAATTATTTTTATTATTACCCTTGTGTTATCAAGTTTATGTTGCACTAGCCGCAAAGCCGCCCTCCGGGCGGACTTTTTGGCTAGCTCCTGCGGAGGGCTATTGGGCCCACCACCTGTGTTTGGTGGGCCGAAGGCCCACCAAACACAGTCTCCCGGCTATCTGGAGACTCTCCAGATAGCCCCTTCTAACTTTCCTGAAATCATGGATGTAGAAATGTATGTATTAACGCCAACCCATGCACATCACCCCCAACCCATTCACTCACCCATTACCCATCACCCCCACCCATTCACTCACCCATTACCCATCACCCCCCACCCATTCACTCACCCATTACCCATCACCACACACCCATTCACTCACCCATTACCCATCACCCCCCATCTATTCCCTCACCCATCACCCCCCACCTATTCACTCACCCATTACCCATCACCCCCACCCATTCACTCACCCATTACCCATCACCACACACCCATTCACTCACCCATTACCCATCACCCCCCATCTATTCCCTCACCCATCACCCCCCACCCATTCACTCACCCATTACCCATCACCCCACCCATTCACTCATCCATTACCCATCACCCTACATCAAGGTTTCCTCAATTCTCGCAACCCACTTTTTTTTTAGAAAAAAAAGTGATCGGATCATCCCATAAGTGGGCTTAAAACCTTCCCCTGGTCAACCTGGTTCCAAAAATGTGCCATATGATAGGATTCCGCCACGGGGGGCGGAACCTATACCACACACACACACACACACACACACACACACACACACACACACACACACACACACACACACAGACATACACACACTTTCGCTTTTATTAATATAGATTTAATGTTATTTTGACAAATAACCGTGAAAAATTATTATGAATATAATCAAAGACATTCTACAACAAGATACCTCACTCCGGGGTGCCCTGTGGTGCGCGTGAAATCGACCTCCGCCATGCGGCAGGAGTTAACCAGTATGCTGGCCCTTGCTGCATTTGAATATCAATGAAAATCATATAGACTACGGGTTATCAGTATATATGATATACTGTTATCTTCGTAAATGTTTGTTCTATAATATTATCAAATAAAAAACAGTAAAACACGCTAAAGAAATGCCATTACGAGACTGAAGAAATATGCATGAAATTCACTTCAACTCTTCGTCATTTAAAACTTTGCGAGTCAACATTTACCATGAAACATATCAATAAAAGCGCAATTTGATTAGCTTTCCATTGATATATTTAGTATTCTGATAAATAAATTAGAACCATGCATACATTACCGTTAACTAAATAAATAACATCATCAATCGGGTAATTTTCCCGATTGATGATGTTATTTATTTAGTTAACGCTAATTTATGCATGGTGCTAATTCATTTATCAGAAAACGAAATATATAAGTGAATAAATAACACCATCAATCGGGAAAATTACTCGATTGATGAGGTTATTTATTTAGTTAACGGTAATGTATGCATGGTTGTAATTAATTTATCAGAAAACGAAATATATCAATGGAAAGCTAATCAAATTGCGCTTCTATTGATATGTTTCATGGTAAATGTTGACTCGCAAAGTTTTAAATGGCGAAGAGTTGAAGTGAATATTCTTTGGTCATATTCAGCAAGTGAATGGGCCAGCAGACTGGTTTAACCCTTTATGAACCTAGTGGTTTAGCAGTTTGGGGGGGAAGAAGAATTGAGTTGAAGAAATGTAAAGCAAGAGAAAATGAAATACAGTATAAGAGCAAATAGATGGTGGGCGATCCATCTTGCTTTATATTAGATTAGTGATTTGCCACGCACTTCTACCACATTTGTTATGTTGTTATATTGGAAGGCATTGAATATATAATTTATTTATTAATATTATTTTATTTTTATTTTCTAATTTTTTAAGTAAACGTTTGTAACTTTGTATTTGATGAAAAAATGTATAAATTTACCAACCCAACAGTCCTTAAATAAATACACATACCCACATTAATACTATTATTATTATTTATTTTTTATTTTTTATACATTTAATATATATTTATACATACATGCATCTACCCATTCATACACACATTCATACATATAGAACAATTATGATTTATGAATTTTTTTCATTTTTTTACAATAATTAATTTGCAGTGAAGATTGGATACGGTTCTCCTATATTTAGCTTTTTCGAAGATTTCTGAAACCATCCATGCTCTTTATTGTCTCTATCTCCTATTATATTATTTCTAGGTAGTGTTTATCTTTGATTATGTTCGTTAATCTGTCTCTTGTTCTTATTGACTTTTCAAAAAGTCTGATATTTATTGGTTTTAATTTAGCAAGGTTTTGTTCAGTATTAATATTGTATGGGTATTTTTCTTCTAGAGCAAAGCGAAGAGCCTTGTTTTGAATTATTTGAAGTTTGAGCAAGTTCGTTCTTAATAATGTGAGCAATGGGTACGATGGATATTCTAGTATTGGTATTATTAAGGCCTTAACTAGATGTACTTTTATATCTTTTGGAAGCCTATTAAATCTTTTGATCAAGTTCAATGCTTGGTTTGCTTTATTGGTGGTGTGTTTGACGTGTGGAAGAATTCCTCTTGTGTTTATCTTTAATCCTAAAATCTCTCCCTGCCTAGAGTAGGGAATGATGTTTCCTGCTATTGAGACCGGATGTGTTTTCCTAACTGTTAAAGGAATGATCTTAAATTTAGTGGTGTTTGTTTGAATTTTCTATTTTTTCTCATAATTGTTTAGTGTTGTTATTTCTGTTTCTACTTTCTTCGCCATCATTCTTTTCGACTTGCTTTGATGTGTGATGATTTGTGTTATATCATCGGCATACATGATGTTAAGGCATTCATATGAAGATGTGGGGATATCTGATGTGTATATTGTGTAGAGTGTTGGAGAGAGCGCACTTCCTTGCGGAACACCGCTCCTTATTTCAAAATGTAATCCTTGGTACCCATTCATTGTGATATTTGCTGTTCTTCTATCAAGGAATGTACATAATAGTCTCGAAATGATGTCAGGCATATTTAGTGATAAAATTTCGTACTTCAGGCCTTCATGCCATACCTTTTCGAATGCTTTAGATAAGTCACGAAGTACTATGTAACATTGATTTTTTCTTGCTAGGGAGTGTGCTATTTTCTCAAGTGTTATGGCAATGGCAGAGTCAGTGCCCCTTGAGTTTCTGAACCCGTGTTGAGTGTCGGGTAATTTATTTATTATTTATTTTTAAATAATTCTTTAGTCTGTGGTTTATTAATTTTTCGAAATTTTTTCCTGGAACCTCTAGTAAAGATATGGGTCTATAGTTGATTGGGTTTGTACCTGCTTTATTGGGTTTAGGTATTAGTTTTATTGATGCGTGCTTAAATTTGTCTGGGAAGTATCCCATAGAGAAGGAATGGTTAAGTATCTCTATATATGATTCTATGGCATTATCAGGTATTTTGGAAATGATTAGTTTGTTGATTTTACTTTGCCCAGGAAGCATTGCTTTTCATCTTTTTTAGTATATTTTCAATTTCTTGCCTTGTTATTACCTTTGTCATGTAGTTGTTTTCATCTTATCTTCTTAGGTCAGAGTGATTGTAATTTGTAATCCTATTAGTATGTTCTGTGATGTAATTGTTTACAATAATTTCATTTTTTCTGTCAAAATGTATGTTTTCTTGTGGACTGATGTAAAAAATTTCCTTCCATATATTTCTAAATATTTCCTCCTCCTCCTCCTCTAAGTATAGCTTCTTGTTATTATGGATAATGTATGGTGAAGTATTATCTTTGTTTCCTTTCAACTGCTTAATATTTTGCCAGAATTCCCTAGGTGTCTTATATTTAATTTTGAGTTGCAGAATTTTATCTTGCTAATTTATGATATTTTGTTTTTTGCATTCTTCTATTAGAGCTTTTCTTAAGTGTTTAAAGGCTAGAAATTTGCCCCTTGTCCACCCTTTTCTTTTGGCTTCTTCTATTAGATTACAAATATAACATTGTATACTTTTAACTGTCTTATTTAATAATGATTTGGTAATTGTTTTGGTGTTTGACTTGGGTACATGCTCCTCTATTGCTTTTATTATTGTTTCGTACCAAGAATTGAGAGCCGAGTCTATTTGTTGTTTCGGGGCATTATTGGTAAGTTTTGTTGTGTGAATGTTATTTGTTATTTGTTGTTGTATTAGATCCCGATCTGCTTTATTAGAGTTAAGTCTTGGTGGCGTTACTATTTTGATAGCTTGAGATGATATAGTGAGTATTATAGGTATGTGGTCTGAGGTTGTCATCGTTCCTGCTTCCATTGTATAGTTATGATATGTTTTATTGTTGCAGAGTATAATATCAGGTGTAGTTTGAGTGTTACTTGTTATATAAGTATGATGATCAGGGCCAATATGATTAAGTTTGTTGTTATCTATGAGAAGTTTCAGTCCCTTTCCTACTGTATTGTCATAATTGTCTCCAAGGATCCTATGTTTAGCATTTAAATCTCCTAAAATATAAGTTGGTATGTAATGTGATGCTATCCTATGAAAATCCGGGATAGGAAGATAAGGTCTGCGTGGTGGAAGATATGTTGTAACTATATTTATTGGTCCTGTGTCTGTGTCTATTGTTATTTGTATAATATCTGTGATGTAATCATCTCTTATTGTATGTTTGATATTGTTTTTGATCAGGATTGCACTAACATCGTGCATTTCATTACTAGTATTGAGTTTGTATGTAGTATAATTGAATATTTTAAGTGATTCATCATTTTTTAAACCGTGACTATTAATAAGAATTATATCAGGATCTATGTCTTTGTAATTTAATATTAGATTGTATTTGTTTGTTTTCCAATGGGCTACGTTGTGCTGTAATATTCTAATTGTATCCATATTGTGCGTTACCTGCTTTGGTGTTTTTCCCTTTGATGTTTTGGTGGTGGTGGTGTTTTTTGTTCATGTAACCCTGATCTTAATTTCCTGAACTTTTCATCCTCTGTAACTCTCCAGCAATTTTCTAAGTCAATTTTGTTGTTTGATATTAATTGTAGTATTTCCTGTTCTTCATAACTAGGGTTGGTGTAAGCCCATTTATATTTCTTTTCTTCTAGTGCTTCACTTATCATTCTTAAGTTTAAGTTATGTTTCGGCCAACCTTGTGAAGTTGAGGTAATTATTGCCAGACCTAAATCTTCTCCTTTAATCCTTTTTTTTTTTTTTTCTTCTTTTTTTACATTTGTGCCTATAGCGCCTGTAGGCTGTGGTGACCCAGGGCTCGGATGGTAGGCTCTGGAGGTTCACTTGAGGGTTCTGATGGTTGGTCCTAGCCCGTTGGTGGCGCAGGCAGGATTCTTATAGTGACGCCTGTGAGGCTCATGCCGCCCCCCTGTGTCCTCCGATGCACTCGCAGTCGAAGGTAGAGTTGATAGGCAGGGCATGTGGGTGTTCTTAGGCCACTCGACGGTGCAGCAAGGTTTTGGGTTTCTTCAGGGATCGAACTCGGATCACCGAGAACGCCAGTCGGAGACTCTAACCGCTCCGCTACCGCCTCCCCAACAAAGTTGGTTGTGTCTTGTTCGGCATTTTCTTGTGGTGTTTCAGTATGTTCCATCCCTATAGTGTCTGCTGCTTCTTGTATATTGGTAGCCATATCTAAGATGATTTTGCTATTTGGAATTTCAGGTATTTTGATTTCTGTTAATTTTAGTGTCTTGTTAAGGGTATCCTCGTATGTGCCTGGTTCTGCGATGTTTGCCAGGTGTGCATGTAGCATGCATGTCAGTATTTTTGCTGGTGTATCTTTTTCTAAGTTAATGTTAAAGTCTGTTTCTTTAGTATTTGACTTTATGATTTCAGTGTATGTTTTTTTGTTAGTGTCTTTGTCATTGTTAACTTTCCTTTTACTTTCAATGGTCTTCTTCCTGATAGGGCATTTCATTGCTAAAGTTCTATGTCGGCCCTCGCCATTTATGCATTTCTTTGTCTCACTTTTACACTGGTGCCAGGAGTGACCCTCTTCTGCACATTCTGAGCATATTTTGTAATCTTTTTGTTGTGTGCATTGGTTTTTATAGTGGTCTTCTATCATGTAGCATCTCATACATGAGATTATGGGTATATATTCTTCTCCTTTGATTAGGTTATTGGGCACAGACATAGAGAATAGTAGAAATCCTGAATTAGGGCTTTCTTTGCTATGTTTGTCTGGGAGAATGTTATTTTTATTGTGTTCGACTTGGGGAATTTGTACAGGTCATCTACATCTTCCCCTATCCATGTATTTTGTTTTATTAATTCTTCTATTATGTCATCCTTTTCGTTGAGGTAAATATGGTCATCCACCCTGGTTAAGATTACTGATCTTTTAGCTTTTAGTTCGGGTGGAACAATGGGTACAAAAGGATGCGCTGGTTAATTGGCATTTAGTGTCTTTTCCGAAAATTAAGTCTACATCATTGTCAGTTTTTGTTATTACAATGAAGCCTTCATTTATTGGGATGATTTTTGTTGCTTAGACGCTGTGTTCTGAGAGTATCCTTAAAGCCCGGTTCCCACCTTCCCGCTTGTACGGCCGCCGTACAACAACAAAGACGTCACAATGACGTCACAACAAAGTCTACCGCACCGCCGTACCGCTGTACGGCCGCCGTACAAAGTTAAATTCAAGTCATCTCTCCCGCTCGGCGGTGTCCGCTCGAGCGGAGTTGCCAACTGTGCCCAGTTACCACAAATACCACTCAAGCGGTGATGATGGTGACGTCATTGTTGAGCGGTGTTGTTGTAAGACGGCCGTACAAGCGGGCTGATGGGAACCGGCCTTAAAAGGTCTATTTTGGTACGGCGGTCCTGTGATGACTTGTGCTTTATTTTACCTCTCGCCATGTTTAATCTATCATATTTGAAAAGAAAAACCTATTACTATACTTCGTAACAACGAGACTGTTTCGAGCAGAACCACTGCTATGCTAATCCTACAGCTAAGTCGTAAAGTGACCCCGCCTACTAATAGGCGTCGTAGGTCAACGGACCTGCTGCCCCGTGAGGGTCTTACCTATTCCTGTTTGAGCTATACCCTGCCCTCGGTGCTTCCTATAACCAGCCCTCTAAGGGCCCCCTTTGTGTCACTGGCATTCGCCAGCGACCGCCGGGTTCGGCTTCGTACCACACCGAGGAACTCTAATGGGCGACCAACACACTAGTTGCCACGGTAGACATGTATATCCGTGCAACAGAGTGCACTGTCCAGAGGGAGCTTGGTATCTCCTTAGGCGTTGCAACCTGGGCGGGCTCTTCACCCAAAGGGGAGAGCTAACAGCAACACAACAAACAAGACTGCGGAGGAACACAGCTAACAGCAACACAACAAACAAGACTGCCGAGGCTGGAACACAGCCAACAGCAACACAACAAACTTGGCTACCGAGGCAGAAACACAGCTAACAAGTAACAGTAGCAGTGTATCGGCAAGCAACATTCAAAACTACTGACAACGCACGAGACAAGAGTAGAGCCAGTGTGGTATATTTAATCTACTTATATTCAAAATTAACTATATTAAATACTTATTATTATTATTACTATACTATTAAACAAGGCAAACCACAAGGCAAACCACAAACACAACCAACCAGACAAACAACCCAACGTACAAAAACAAGGCAGGCCCCAGGCCGGCACACCACGTAGGTGCGCAGTGGAACAGCGGTGCCAGGCCACCAGACAACTACTGAATCTTGTCTCCCTGCAGCTCCCTGACAGGAGCAGCAAGCCCCTATAACAGGGCTAGAGTCAGAGCAAGCTCAAGGGCAAGCTTATGAAGGGTGAACTGAACGTCTGGCAATAAGGTAAGAGGTGAGCTGGGGAGCGCGGGGTGAAGGACCTTCCTTCGTGATGCGCGACGTGTGACTGAAATCACTGAATGTCTGAGTGAATGATGTCCCATCTAAGCCCAGTTGGGATGTTGTGGGTGACATAGATATATTTTCTATAATAACAACGATGATTGTAAGTGTTGAGTAAATCATATTTCCTTCTTTTCCGTTTGATACAAACATATTTTTCGGCCGGCGAGCTGGTTTGGAGAGCAACAGAGTGAAACTTCCGATTAGTATCCCCGATGTGGAACATTATAGTGAGGTTGAGATCGAAGATGTTGATGTGGAAGACCCTGATTATGACCTGAGTGCACCTTTTGGATGACATTGATGATGATGATGATGACACCCTTGCGACATCAAGAAAAAGAAAAGGTTAGTATAACTCGGTCAATGTTGACGGAAGTGCGCGGTTCTTTAAATGAATGGGCATTTAAATGGCGGCACGGAAATTTAAAAGAGCATGTACATTTAAATGGTGACACATACATTTGGCTTCCCTCTATATATTTACCATGTAAACTAAACTTGTTTTGTACACGTACTTATACCTTACAGGCAGATAAG
This sequence comes from Chionoecetes opilio, assembly GCA_016584305.1. Classification (NCBI taxonomy): domain Eukaryota; kingdom Metazoa; phylum Arthropoda; class Malacostraca; order Decapoda; family Majidae; genus Chionoecetes; species Chionoecetes opilio. The sequence goes on along the minus strand of JACEEZ010017517.1, from coordinate 100,929 downwards.
GAGAACCCTTCACTTCAATGACAACAGCCAAGAAAATACATCAAAGGACAGGTTCTACAAAATTCGCCCAGTCTTCAACCTTGTCACGAAGGAGTTCTTGAAAGTGCCAGCTACTCCTGTCAACTCCATCGATGAGGTGATGGTAGCCTACAAAGGGACAACGGCTGGTAACCTGCGCCAGTATATTACCAGTAAGTCTGACAAGTGGGGTTTCAAGTTATTCTGCCAGGCAGATGTTGATGGTTTCATACATGATATCATGATGTACCAAGGTGTGACTACGTATGATGCATAACACACTGAGCTGAGTGAAGAAGAGATGGAAATGAAAGTCAGCATGAAAACAGTAGTCGCCCTCGTGAGGACCCTGAAAGATCCCAAGACCTCTGATGTGTATGCTGATAACTTCTTCACCAGACTTGCCCTGGCAGAGTACTTCTGGACTAAGTATAGTTGCAGGTATGTTGGAACTACCAAAGAAAACCACAGTGGGTTCCCCCTTTGACCAAGACGAAGGACATGGAGAAGGCAGTCCCCAGAGGAACCTTGGACTACTGCTCTTCTGCTGGAATCCTAGCAGCACGGTGGAAAGACAACAAGGCCGTGATAGTCCTTTCTACTGATGCAGGAATCGCACTCATGAACCAGGTCAAGCGGTATTACAAAGTCAACAAAACATACAAGGAGGTGGATTGTCCCGAAGTAATCAAGAAGTACAACGGCCGGATGGGTGGCATTGATAAGAGTGACATATTGACCCACCTGTACAAGACCCCCATGAGGGCCAAGAGGAATAACATGAGGCTCTTTGGCTACACCCTGGATCTCTATGTGTGCAACTCTCCGTGTTGTACAAGAGGGACTGTAAGACCCTGGAAGTCAAAACCAAACCCCACAAGGCCTTCCGCCTGGATATATCCAGCAGTGCCAGAGCTAGAAACGAAATGCAGTCCAAGGTAACCATACAGTCGTGGGCAGGTGCGCCGCATATTGCGCCGCTGCGCCGCTGCGCCAGCGGCGCACCTTAAAAACCGGCGGCGCAGCGGCGCCGGCGCGAATTCTCAAAAAACCGGCGCAACGGCGCGCGGCGCAAGTCAAAAATCCGCGCCGCTGTCCGCGCCGCTGCCCAGCTTTACTCCTGACAACGTTCCGGCCGTCAAGACTAGGATCGTCAGGGAGCTCAAAAGACTCATAAAGACAGAGGTGGGCAGTTTATTTGATATTGAAAGTAGTAACTTGGTGTAGGACAATTTAAATAAAATTCGAGTTTAATTTAGTAAATTTAATATGTAGTATTTCTTTATTTTCTACTCAGGTGGCAGAGAAAGAGGCTGGCCCCTCACAGCCCAGACGCCAGGACATTGTCGACCTCCTCATGGACGATGAGGACGCTCCTGAAGAGAGGAAGCAGGACCTGGATGAGGTCCTTAACAACGCCGTGCGGTCCTGGAAGCGGGCCCACAGTGAGGACCCCCTCACCATCAAGATGTTCCCCATGGAGCACAGGGAGGCCTGGATTGACATGTTCATTAAGTACAACACTGCCCTCCCCAGCTCTGCTGCAGTGGAGAGGCTGTTCAGCGTCGCCGGGGACATCTTGAGGCCCAAAAGGGCCTCCCTGACGGCCTGCAACTTTGAGCAGCTGGTCTTCCTCCGCGGCAACCTGAAGCTTATGGGGTACAAGTACTTGGAGCCTAACATGGAGGACAAGGAGGAGGAGGAGGACATTGAGTAGAAGGATGAGTAGAGACAGAAACTCAGACTCAGTGGGCGGGGCGAATCTGGCTAAATTTACCGCCGGCAGAGCAATATAGCTCACGGGCCATAGTTTAATCTTTAATGAGAATATAGGTAACTGTGATGCCTATTATAAGTTGTATTTTCAATAAAAATGACTTTTTTATACCCTAAAACTGTTTTTTTTGGGGGCTAAATAGGTAGAAACTTTGGCACTGCACACAGTTTTTGTATAGGCATACTTAATTAATAGCGGCGCGCGGCGCAGCGGCGCGGGGCGCAACTGCAGGGGCCAAAAATAGCGGCGCAGCGGCGCGGGCGCAGGTGGGCATCGCCGCCGGCGCAGGGGTGCGGGCGCAAGTACCAAAATTCAGCGGCGCGCCCACCTTTAGTAACCAAGGCATCCCTCTCAAGGCAAGAAGTACCTGTTCCCATGCGAGGGCAACGGTGTGAAGTGCCAAGTGTGGAGAAGCGGCAGGATGCCACCAGCCTCCACCTACCCCATCACGTCGAAATGAGACAGACCTGTAAACACTGCTCTCACAAGGATGTCATCCACAGGTCACGGTGGATGTGTGAAACCTGCCAGGTTGCCTTGTGTCTTTCTGATGACAGAAACTGCTTAGCAGACTTCCATAAGGATTTCAGAGTGTGATGTCAGTGTGTACAATTGACTTAGGATTTTGTAAGTTTTGTATTTATTTATATTTTTGTACTTTCACGATTGTTTTTGTTGTATACATTTTTAACATAATCATATGTTTCAGCTATATCCTTCATTACCATATAATGTATGATGCTAAGAAACATTTTCAAAGAAAATATGAATTAAAAGTGCAATATATGAAAAATATCTCATAAAAAATAGAGCCCAAAAGAGCCCAACAGGGATGAGCGTGGTCCGTCATAAGTAGCCCAAGGTCCCCAAATGGGATACTTATTTTTTGATTCTATGGTGGCCAAATTTTAAAAATTTTGCCAAAATGATCTTTAGTAAAAATGTCTAATATAGGCCTGAATTTCAACATACTAAGCCAGTTTTTTTTTATTCCAAGGAAATCATCAAGTGGACCATAAAGGGTTAACACCTGCCGCACGGCGGCACCACCGTCAGCGGATAACAGAAGTTGCATTGGAGGGACCGCGAGTGAGGTATCTTGTTGTAGAGTGTCTTTGATATAATTATGAATACAAAAGAAATTCATAATTATCTGAATTTGTTATTGTGAAATTACTTTAGTCTGTTTATTTGTTATTTCCAGATATCTACCAGATCGAAAACAGAAGTTTTCCTAGTTGGCCAGATGGATGCTAAAACATCACATCAAGTGGCCTACCCACCAAGCTGCAAGTACTCAAAAAACACTTTTACCACCAAAAGGAGCAAAAATTGACACGTACCAAATGCCTGAATCTGTGTCTGGATGTCATTCTCGTATTTTGGGAGAGAGCGCGAATCTCCGCTATGCGTCGGGATTCAGCTTTGAGGAAGATGGGATCCCTCCTCAAGGAATATGACCTGCTTGTGAAGAACAAATCACAGAAAGCTGAATCCTTCCGAGTGAAGGAAGCAATTTTTAAAGAGGCAATAGCGAATGAGATCATAGACATTGCTCACTCACAAGCAAAAGAGATGATGAAGATTCAGGAGGATATTCATTCTCTTGAGATGCAACGAGAAGATCCCAAGTCCTGCAGCATGGGTCCTGCCGATATGATATCGTTTCACCAAAAGGAGGCAAGGAAGAGGATTAGACTGGGCAACATTAAACAACAACCGGAGAAGGCCAATAAGGAACAGGAAATTATAGAAGAAATGGTGGCTTTAGAGAGCGATACTTCGTCAGAGACCGACTCGGCGACTCATATTCCTGCAACCCAGAGGTGGAATTTTCCCCACCTTCCTCCAAAGGAAGTACCAAGAATCGACCCAAGCTTTTGTTGTCACAAGACATAGCCGGCATCTATGATCGGCTGAAAGTTTCCTACCGTAATTCAGCTATGATTATTCTGCAACGGCTAAAGAATTCGGTCATGATTTTAATGAACTTTCTGTCTCTAAAAGCACCATGCACCGAATACGCCAAGCTCACAGGAAAATGATTGCTAAACGTTATCAGTCTGAAGAGTTTTGCCCTGGCCACCCTCTTGTCTTGCACTGGGATGGTAAACTCTTACCGGACATTGAACAAGGGAAGGAGAGTGTTGACCGGATTGCCGTCATCGTCTCTGGCGATGGCAAGGAGAAGTTGCTCGGGATTCCTAAAGTGACGGCTGGAACTGGAATGGAAATAGCGTGAGTCTGCTTAGCATTGGTCAAGGAATACAAGATGGAAGAGCATATGCGGAGACTGTCCTTTGACACAATTGCGTCAAACACAGGGATTCATTCTGTTGCATGTAGCCTGATTGAGAAAGGTGTTGGCAGAGTACTTCGCCTGTCGGCATCATGTCTATGAAGTCGTCCTCAGCCACGTATTCAAGCATGCATATGGACCTTCAGTTGGCCCTGATATTCCTATTTTTAAGAGGCTACAGGCACAATAGAAATCCATAAACCGGTCGAAGGTAGTTCCATACAATTTTGATCACGTAACTATCTACGGCACTATCAAGGAACTAAGGGAGACATCAGTTCTATCGGTGAGTGGGATGGTGAATGAGACACACAAGCGAGATGATTACAAGGAACTACTACAACTAGTTCTCATCTTCTTGGGGGAAGCAACAGTGGCGGAGTTCCCTCTACGAGCCCCCGGTGCTTTCCATCATGCTCGTTGGATGTCCAAAGCCATCTACTCCCTGAAAGTGGTTCTACTGAAGAAGCAATTCAAGATGTCGATTCATTGAGTTGAAAGCTCTGACAGCTGTAGGTCTCTTTGTGTCCCTCGTGTACATCCGAGGCTGGAGTCGTGCTGCAGCAGCAAGCAAGGCTGCCTCAGTTGATCTGGAATTTCTCTGTGATACAGAAGCATTTGCCAGGTCAGGATATTCATATGGTAATGCTGCGCGAGAGGCCATATCTCGACACCTATGGTACATCTCTGACTCTGAGACACTTATTGCTATGGCATTCTTCGATGCAGATGTGGGGAATGAAGAAAAGGCTCAAATGGTCGCAAGTTTGGATAAGCCTGCATTAAAAAAAGAACTTAAACGACTAGAAGGGAAGAACATTGGAAATATTTCTTCAAAAGAGCTGGCCAGTTTTGTGACAGAAAAAACGATTGCTTTCTTCCATGCATTTTTGACCTGGACACCGAGTTCTTGAAGAAGCCAGTTGGAAAGTTGCCTGAAGAAAAGGGCTTCAAGCAAGCAGCGATAACTGTTTCCAAAATGGCTGTAGTAAATGATTAAGCTGAGCGAGGCATCGCACTCATGAAAGAATTTAATTCTTTCCTGACGAAGAATGAAGAGCAGAAGCAGTATTTACTTAAAACTGTTTTGCAGAATAGAGAAAAATACCCAAAAAAGCCAAGAGGGAATTTTTGGACAAGTAATTGACAAGAGGTAATGCTTCAAGATTTTTTTTAAACGTGTAATGATTTAGTACTAATTTCTGTAACAAAATTCCTTGGCAGAGTATTGTTTTTGTATGTCCTGTTGGAGAATAATCTCAGGACCCCTAAATCTTAAGCATTTGGGTTAGTATCCCACCATGTGGGTTTCTTGACCAAAAGATAAGATAAGATTTTCATCCTATCTAGACACTTTGCAAGTACCAACTACAAGGTTATTGACTATACAAAGCGCCGCCACGTCAGACGAACTAGGCGGACTCGAACCGCTGACCGAATGCGCAGGGACTCTGCACATTGCAAGCTCACGTCTCTACCAACCTTGCCACCCTGACGGGCTTCTTGACCAAAAGGAACATGGGGAGCCATGTGGATAGAAACTTAATTCAACTTTTATTTCATCGGACACCCTAACCCACATGCATACATCAACCTCACCTGTGACTGCGACTGCAAGTGCGGTGGAGTGCACCAGGGGGCAGCATGAGCCTCAAATCAAAACCATCACAGTGATACTATAAAAATTCAACCAGCGCTACTACGGGCAAGGGCTAACCATCACAGCCCTTCAGAATGTGCAGAGCCAACTACCTGAGCTCTCAAGAAAAGATTATAACAACCTAAAACAGGAAGACAGGTGCTATAGGATCCGTAAAAAAAAGAACGCCCTTCCTTTATCTCACACTCCTCATTCAGAGTCCTCTGGTAATAATCCATCTTGAGCAAGTCCATGTTCCCCTTCATGAAGACCAATCTCTCAAAATGATCGGAGGTCAGACTCTGTTCTTTTGGCTTTCATGATGTCAGACACTTGGGAGAACAGTCTTTCCACGGCTGCAGAGCTGGGGTATTGCCGTGTTGTACTTAACAAACACATCACCCAGACGGCACGGGAAAGGGCGGGGAACATGGCCATTGGCCTGGTCCAGCAGCTTGTTCTGCTTCTATGAGCGCCAACTCTCAAGCTATTTCCCCATCTTGTTGGAGAGGCGGGTAGAGTTGGTGCCCTCTGTAGCTGTGGGTCCTGAGGTCCTCAAAGCCTGGAAATATTAAATAAATTTGTATTATACATTTTAAGTAAATTTTTTAAGTAATGCGAGTCAGAAAAAAATACTGTTACTGAGAGATACAATGTGACTAGAATTTTATAAAATATATTATTGTACTTGAATTATGAATATTACAATAATATATCTGCATGAAACTGAAGATTGCTAAAAATTACTTGGATTGATGAACTGTGACTATTGAACTGAGATGGGAAGATGCAGTAAATCACGATAAAATAAATAAGTCTCACCTTGAAAAAATCCTCCTCCTCATCCTCATATGGACTGCTGCCTTCTGAGGTACCCAAGACAAATCTCGAACAGCAGCCTCGATTTCAAGGCATCCACCTTTTCAGGGTCGAGAAGGTGGACCACAGGTAGCTTGAAGAGCTATGCTGTGGCCATAAGAAAATTCATGCAATGAAAGAGGGAGAGGAACCTGGCCTTGAAACCCTTGGGTCTCTTATCACTAAAAGGGTTTTCCAGGAGGTACTCCAGCAATGGCCGGGCATATTTGAATGGCTCACCTTCCATTCCCGAAGGTTGTCCCGGAGTACATAATATGATAGGAAGCAGGACTCCCATGTAAGCCTCCTTCTCCTTTTGGAGTTCACTATCTATAAAAGGGGTAAGGGTAGTATGGGCTAACAATATGAGTCGCCTTCCGGGGCAACGGTGAAACCAGTCTGACCACATTGCCAATCTGGCGCCTTTCCAGGCTCGAAGTGGCACGAAGCGGACAGCCGCCCCTTCCTCCTCAGATCCCCGGTTTGGGGGTCCCCGCTCCAAGGGACGCAGACAGGGATTGAGAGCCATGCCTGGCCCTAGGGGCACTTCTATGTTGGACACCTTGCTTCTGTCCAACGTGTCCCAGGCCTTGTCCTACAGAGTAATACATGATATTTTCAAGGCATATGGTGCGATTCGCCGCATCCGTATTACTTATGATGACAATGACGAAACAAATAGGTGCTATATCACTTTTGCTACGGCAGACGGCGCAACATCTGCCTATGAGGTAGCCACAACATTGGAAATTGGGGAGAAACATTACAGAGCCGAACTTCTTCGCTCGGTTAATGTTGCAGAAGGCCCCGATGACTACATACCGAACACCTTCCAAGACACTGCACCATCTACACCAGCGGTCCGCCAAAGCCCTACCCCTTATTGGTACGTGGCATATTACAATGAAAGTGGAGGCAACTTCTTCTATGTGGCTCGATTTCTTGAGAAAGAAATTGGAAACATCCCGGAAGGCCATCTGAAAAAGTATGGCAGAGGAGTTCTAATCCGAGCCAAGGACCTTACCCAGGCTCGGATGCTGCTTCACATGCCTATCACCTCTGTCTGCTATTTTGAATCCATCAAACCTCATCCAAAGTTCAATTATAGCAAAGGCGTAGTCTACAACCGCGACCTATATGAGTTCTCAGAAGAAGAAATAATAAACATGTGCCCGAATAGAGTTCAAAATGTCTCAAAGGTCAGAGGGAGCAAAAACAAGATCGTTTTCACTTTCTACGGATCTAGTCTCCCCGATTCCATCAGGATTGGTTCCCAGTCTCTAAGGATAAAAGCCTTTAACGACCGTCCTATGCAGTGCTATGAGTGCTATAGTTGTGGCCACTGCAAGAAATTTTGTAAATCCCCTCCTCGCTGTGGTCGCTGCTCGGCGTTGGAATCACTTGACACAGCTGACTGTAAGTCAACCCTCTACTGCTTCCACTGCTGTGATATCACGCTCACCCACCGAGTTCTCGACAGTGCGAGACATATAAATTAGAAGAAGACATCCTTTATTTGGCCATCTCCCAATTTATCAGTCTTGGGAGCGCCAGAAGATAACTTTCTCACAGACAAGCAGGCGGGGGGGGGGGGGAAGCAAGGACAACGCTCCGCAATAGGCAAGTGCTTCTTCAAATAAGACTCCTAATCAGCTGTGCCCACAGTCCTACACCACATTCTCCAGAAACTAATCAATCCCTCCAAGGAATAATAAGTTATCGATCTGACCATGCCGAATCTGTGGAGTCTGCTAAACTCTTTCATATATAATGAGCCTCAAACTACATCTCGTGTAGTGCATGTCGCACACGAAAAATATAACAACAGTGCACTCCTCCTTAAGGAGGATCCAGAAAAAACCATCCTTACTAAGGAATTCAGAAGCGGAAACTCGCTGTTCTACTGAGCCCTTAGAGTCAGGTGGGCGTCTCTCCGGCTAAAATAGAATCTCTTAATGGTGGGCAGGAGGGAATGGAATTGAGTAAAAGCTACACTACGGATAGGGGTGAGAGTACTGTCATGCTTCCAATATTAATGGCCCCGTGTTACCACCACGAACGGGGCTAGCGGACCCGCCTATACATCAGCTGATAGGCCCGGGAAGGTGAGTCAAACAACATATTGGACACCAAGTGTTGATAAGCCCCCCCATGGAATAAGCATTTTCAAGACCTCAACGGGAGCGTATCAGTCAAAACTAGTAATAGTAAAATCTTCAGCCAGTGTACATCAGCAATATCCTTGGTGGGACATGCGGTATCTACTGACCTGCTGCGGGAGACCTCGTTAAGAGGATCCCAATTACACCAACGAGATATACAAACGCCAATCAAAACTTCTGGAAAAGAAAGGAAAAGGTAGTTTACCACCTTCTACAATACAGAAAAAAAGATGCTGACTTATTCAAATACCGCAGCGTTACAAGCCGTAAGGCTTGCTACTGCAGCAAATCATCATTAAAAAAAGTAATGTCTCGCAATCAATCCGCCAAGGAAATATTGGTGGGATTACGGTGCAAACTGAGAAGAAATGGTCCTTCTGGCACTCACGAGTTTGAACCAGTTGTTATCTGCTTACAAGAGGACAATGGCCATAGGGCAGGGGAAGGTGTCTCTGCCCGACAAGGTCCTTTCTATCCGATGTACACACCCACCACTAGCACGGTCCTAGCAATGGTGGTGACTTTAGTGGTAGGTAGTGGGCCCTTTAACCATGAGAGTCGGGATGTCCCCTATCTCTTGTCATCCCGACTGGCACAATCAGCACAAGGCGCTACAGGTCGTATCCCTCTGCGCACAAGATCTCCCACGGTCTGTTCAATAACTATCTAACCGCCAAATGACGGACATACCTCTTAAGAGTCTTGAGGATTCTTTCCGCAGCCTTCCCGTCATTTTTTCTCCTCGAGAGCTACATGAATGGGCATTGAGCAGTTTCTGGGGAGCTTCCGCCAGAAATCCGTCTACGAGGAACTCTCCAAATAAATTTTACAATCGAATGGGCCAACTAACGCTAAAGATATTAATCACTACAGGAAGTGAAACCTAACTAGTACTCCATTCGCCAGACAGGGAATCATTGACTGCCGCAGAGACATTAGAGACCGTATAATCACACTACTGCAGTCCACAGGTCGCCTCGGAGGGCTCTAATGGGAGGTGCGCCGATCTATTAGATGGGAGTGACCGATTATCCCATAACTAACGATAAGAGACAGTGTCATACGCCCCTTCCTCACGAGTCTCACCAAAAGGGCACTCTCTCGTGCAAGCATGGAGGGACTTTCAAAAGCTGAGGTTTGAACATCATATAGAGATCCTATTGTCACGAGCAAGACTACGATATGGAAGGGAGGCCGTTGACTTTATACATTTGGTATCATCGAATCCATTTTATGCAACAGACCATCGCTGAGCTATGCCCCTACTTATCTGGCCTCTTATCTCCACCGACCACGGCCTCTTCCGGAGTCGAATTCAGGACTGATACGCGGAGAGGAGTCACTCCTGCGTGCAGAGGGGCATATAGATACATATGCGCGGCAACTTCCGAGAGAACAAAAAATAACTTCACCACAGGTCAAGAGGCTCGAACCGGTCGGGGTAATTGAAGGCGGCTACGTCACTCCTCTTGGAGGGCTAAAGATTAACGTTGAAATGTCGGACCCGAATATATAAGTTCGATATATGGAGCATCTAACCAGTTGTCCAAAGTTTGGAAGAGTGGAGAAAAAATAAGGGATAAGTTCTTCCAAATACTTCCCTACCGAGTTCTAAACGATTAATGGAGACCTCCTATGGCAGATCCCCTTGACTGTAGCAGAGGAATTTGTGCTTCCATTTTTGTGTTAGTCAGTGCGGCGATACAGACCTATGCGTATCAAGTGCTAGGAAAGACTAGCGACAGGAACCTAGGTGCGCCAGAGAGAGGCATTAGATTGTTTCATCTAAACAGCGGGGAATCTTACAATGTATTGTCACTTTTACACGTGCGTGAGCGTTGTCCAAGCACAGGAAGGTTTGCGCAGGACACTGTCCAGGGCACCCGAGATAGGATGAAAATTATATAAAACCATATGCGGATGCTCGTGTCATCATAAGAGATATAATGGCTCTAGATTCTTGTTGAGCACATCTATAATAAAATGTGGATTGAAGGACACCTTCACAAGTAGCTGGGTGGTGTGGCGTTGGTGATCCCACGATCCAGCCTAAGCTGGAAAGGACCATCACACTAAACCGAACGAATTATCGCCACCATTTCCGAACGCACCCCAATATCCGTAACCTTCATGTGTATGCGTAAAAGCTGTTCGAAAAAATGGTAAATAGTGATCTTGTATAGAGTAGTTTTTGCGAAACGGGGAACAAAACTTTTTCACTTCGGTTACAGTGTGGATCCGTAAAGAATCACTCCACACGGAAGCGCGTATTTTCCTATAGAGTTCATCCACATGAGTGCGGGGCATTGCTCTCACACGACAAACACCAATGCTGACATATTTTCGACATTGAGATAAGGCTTACGACATAGCTTGGAAGACACTGGCTATATTGCAGTTCTGTATGAGATTCGATAAGAGGATCGTTTGCTGGGTATCCGCAGAAGTTATCCCCTCTAACCAACCAGGGTTCTTAGAGTCGAGTTGGCAATATACTAGTCTTCCTGAACACCGCTTCCAGGTCGGCATCCCCAAGCAGCGTCTTGAGTGTAGATCTGTTGCGCTGTGGCCATCATGGCTATTGGATGTACATGCCAGAGGGGAGTGATAGTACATTATAAGTGGCATTGATTATCACAATCACATTTGTGCATCTAATCCAGGATGTCGTGTTGCAGAGAGAAGACTTAACTGCTATGACAAGTTTGTGAATGGGACGACGAATCGTAGCTTCCACGGTTTCTCTACCGCGAAAAACTGTAAGCGGTTCATTTTGCAGAACCATGGGATCATTCCCCACCCAGACCCTGATCTTTACGGGAAGAGAATACATGGAGGGATGAGGCACCTCCACGGGTTGTTTAGGACTCATGTTTACAATAGGGACCTGACTTGGGTACCTCACCTTCGTTGGCTCTCAAGACTGACGTCTTCGAACAGGGATCTAACTGAATGAGATCCTACTCGCACACCAGCTGGGAGCTGATCGCGCTACACTCCTATCATCTTCTCACGCTCATTATCCTTTCAAAGCGTTGCAATAGGATGTGAAGTGTGAATCCGCGCCAAACCCACTCGACTGCGGATGTGGATGCGGTACACACAGGCGTGGGTAAATGTCCGATCTGGCACACGGGGCGGTTACAGGTAAGCTCACATCCCAAGGACTTGTGGATGCTAGGTGCCCTCCATTAGATCTTTCAACGCAGCTCCTTCATGTGTAGAGCTGGTATTCGCCCGCCAACGACCTCCCGACTACAATAGCTTGCGAGCTGTGATTTGTGATTCAGGATACGCAAATTTACAATGAGCGAAGAGGGTACTTACAAAAGCCCCTTGGTTTCTCGATAAAAAGCTATTATGGAAGACGCTGTATCACTTCCACTGCTTTACGGATCTGGACAGCATAGAACCTACGAGAGTTCGGTCCATGGCTTCTCACAGAAAGTGTCCTTGACTGCAGAAGCTCTTCTGCTCTCAAACAGGTCTTTGTACCTTTCGTCAGGCTGAGCCGTGCCCCATTGTTGTAGACCACTATTGACACACATCAGGGTTCTGTACCCTATCTTTATGAATGGTCCAAATCAGAGAAAAAACAAAAAAAAAAAAAGGAGTTGGATACGGTGTCGTATTCCCACATCGTTTAACAGAGGCGCAAGCCGTCCAAAGGTTTCATCTGTTTTTCGGCTGAAAATAAGTGCTATTTTATATGCCTAGGGAATATTTTTAACCCTTCCGGATGTTCCTCTTTTAACAATTTTAGTGATTCTTGTAGTGCTCTTCAATCAATGTAAATTTTTAAACTCTCCCCATCCGCTGGTCAATGCCATTCCGGGAATGGCTTTATATGCTCAAGAGGCACGAGACCGGACGGTCAGCTTTTGTATTGTGGTCCAGTAATGTAGGTGTTGCCGGTAAATGAGGACGCTGGATTGCCAGGCAAAAGCTGCAGCTAGAAGACCAGTTCTATCCACAGTTTGCAGTGCCGGCTACAGACCTACGCTCGGGGCAATCCATAGATCAGTTCCACCAGTTGGACAGGAACGATGGAATAATATAGGGCAAAAATAAACTACGCACCAGTCACCAAGTTATCGAGGACTGGAGCTACTGCGGTCTCTGCCCGGAGATGGGAGATCTGCCTTGGCAACGATGCGTTTGGTCACACTTTAATATACACATGATTCGTGTCATGGAGGGGGGCCACCCTCCTACTGTGGTGATGCTTGGTCCCCTTAACTTTGCGGGCAACTTGCTGGTCGACGTGTACCTAGTCTTGGAGGACATACAAATGAGCAAATTTTTGTCGCCGGTGTTGGGGGGTCGGCGGTGCCTACAATCATATCCCTGGCAGTGGAGAGAGAAGGTTGTCTCTCCGGCGTCGACATGTGAGGGGGTCGCCATAACCTATTGATTGAAAGAAACTAGAGTGGGTCTGGCCTTGTCTGCAACACATGTTAATAGATGGAGGGGCAATAAACTGTTTTTGTCTAAAATATAGTTCTGGTGGCACGAAACTTATATATGAGCTTTTAACATGTGATGAAACGATTGTGTTTAACTTTAGATATATTGGATTGGGCGTAAGTTAAATGTAAGATATTTTGAAGGCTACACGCTTAAAAAGAAATGAAGATTTCAACACTGATTACTTTTATACGGAGGTAGATACTGGTCTTAGGTAAGCAGAAAAAGGATACGGTGTCAAGTAACCCCCTGCAGTTGCCGCGACCTTAAAAACTATAATATCTATCTAGTCTATCTAGGTCTGACCACAAACATGAGGTAAAAGAATATGACTATTGACATAAATTCCGTATATATTAGTATATATATATATATATATAATACCGTAGTTATGATAATATATTTTCGGGTGAAAATTATTGGGGATTTTATTCAGCTCAAACAACAGTGCGCGACATATACACAAAAATCGCCACTGATCAGAATAATAATATGGTATTCTGGTTACGTTTAGTAATGATCATCACGGATAATATCCATATGAAGTGATAGAAAAACTGTAGCTGAAACATACTGAATCTCTCCTAATATCAAAGAAATGGAGGGGTAGAAAAATTAATGTTCGCTTGATTCTTTAGGTAGAGTACAACATAAGGCAACAGCTTACAATGTTGAGAACGATGACGGGCGGACATGTAGCAGTAGGAAAAGCTCCCATCCAGCCCATACAGGTAGAAGTAAGCTGGGTAGGAGATGCGTTGCCAGCCCTAGAGTATGGTTGGGGAACTTAGCAAGACGAATAACTGAAGCTCGCTCCGGAGCGATGAAGAAAATCAGTGGATCAGTAAATCGAGAGGATGATGATGTGAATCAACATGTAGCCGGACAATGTGCACGCAAACCAGAAGCAGACGGTCATTGCGCTACGGCCTATCACGGACTGTCCACAGGAAATCAATGTGATTCAGCACATAGCATTGTTGATACATGGGCACACTAGTGGATCAAATATTATTCACTTTTTTTCTTTTTTTTATATCAATTAACAAGACTGGCCAAGGCACAAAAAAAGAGAGGGTAAAACAAAAGCCCGCCTTAGTGCCACACCGTTCACCTATAAAGAAGACAGTAAAGATAATAAAAAATGTGGACCTGGGGTGGGCACAATTAGTTCGGGAGGATGTCTTGCGTCACTCTTCTCTTGAAAAAATTAAGGTCGGACGAAGGTGGAAACAATAGAAACAGGAAGGTTCTATAGAGGTTACCAGTGAAAGGGATGAAAGAGTAAAGATACTGATAAACTCTTGCATTAGGAAGATGGACAGAATAGGAATGAGAATGAGTAGAAAGTCTTGTGCAGCGAGTTTGCGGGAGGGGGGGAGGCATGCAGTTAGCAAGTTCAGAAGAGCAGTGAGCATGAAAATCCTAAACCCTGAACCCTGTTTAGGAGAGCTGTATGAGTGGATCTCCCCCATAATTGTGAGACATAATCCATACATGGGCGGATAAGGCCCCTGTAGAGAGCAAGCAACTGAGAGGGAACGCAAACGCCACAGGACACCTAACTTATTAGAAGTTGTTTTAGCAAGAGATGAGATGTGAGATTTCCAGTTCAGGATTTTAGTAAAGGATAGTCCAAGAATGTTCATTGTAGCAGAAGGAGATAGTTGAGTGTCATTAAAGAAGAGGGGATAGGATACTTGTCTAGCATAGATACTTTGATCCTATATAGACACTTTGCAAGTGCCAACTGCAAGGTTATTGACTATACAAAGCGCCACCAGGCCAGGACGAACTTGGTGGACTCGAACCGCTGACTACTTATCTGGTAGGTTTTGTCGAGTAGATAGGTGAAGAAATTGGGTTTTTGAGGCATTGAACAAAACAAGGTTTGCTTTGCCCCAGTCAGAAATTATAGAAAGATCAGAAGTTAGGCCCTCAGTGGCATCTCTCCGTGAATCACTTAGTACCTGTTGAGTTGGACGACTAATAAACGACGTTGAAAAATGCAGGGTAGAATCATCAGCGGAGGAGTGAATAGGGCTTTGAGTTAGACTTAGAAGATCATTAATGAATAATATAAAGAGAGTGGGTGATAGGACAGAACCCTGGGGAACATTGATAGATTTAGGAGAAGAACAATGTCCGTCTACAGTAGCTGCAATAGAACGGTTTGAAAGGAAACTTAAGATGAAGGTACAGAGAGTAGGATAGAAACCGAATGAGGGTAGTTTGGAAATTAAAGATTTGTGCCAGACTCTATCAAAAGCTTTTGATATGATAAGGGCAACAGCAAAATTTTTACCGAAACCCCAAAAGGAGGATGACCAAGATTCAGTTAGGAAAGCTAGAAGGTCGTCAATAGATCGCCCTTTACGGAAACCGTACTGACGATCAGATAAAAGATTGTGAGCTTCAATCTGATACATGTTGAAAGCCGCGGTCACACGAGCACTTTTTCCGGCAATATTCAGCCAGGAAGACAAATCCGGGTCAAACTCGGCTAAAATTGCCGACTTTGAGTCAAGACGAACCTGCTGGTGTTTGTTGGCTGAATATTGCCAAGTTTGGGCTAAATTCAAACCGTGAAACTACCACCAACGAATATTAATTGACGTTCATTGTTACTGCACGCCCTAATTCAAAATACACAAGCTGAAATACACAACTACATAGTGGCAAGAAACGATTCCAAGACGAATTGTTGAGTCTTGTACATTCTAGTAACTCTTTAGCGGATTTATAGCTGTTAGGAAGATTTCGTGAGTCAGTGATGGTCTTCTCTATTTACTTTGTTGGCTGTCTACCTTTTTAGGGGATACTGGGCTGGACCATCTTATTGCTGCTCACTCACGGCTCCATAACATGAGTCCATTCCAATAATTCACCACCCTATTTGTGAACCAGTTTCTTTCTATTTATCCCTATTTTTCCAAAGACGCTTCTTCAGATACGGCTTGGCTCCCGCGCCGATTAAAACGAGAAGCCAAAATTGGCGTTAAAATTCGGCTAGCTCTGTGAAAGTCCGTGTGACCAGAACTCGGCAAGAAATCGCCTTGGCTGAATATTGCCGGCTAAATATTCTCAAAAAAGCTGTCGTGTGACCCCACCTTAACAATCTTCATATTAAGTATAGATTCAAAGCTTTAGCAAGGCAGGAAGTCAAAGCTATAGGACGGTAGTTTGAAGGATTAGAACAGTCATCCTTCTTAGGAACAGGTTGGAGGTGAACAAACTTCCAGCTTTCCTTCCAGAAGGAAAGGTGGAAGTAGATAGACAATGACGGAAAAGTTTGACCAGGCAGGGTGCAAACACAGAGCACAGTTTTTGAGAACAATAGGAGGGACTCCGTCAGGACCTTAAGCCTTCCGAGGATCTAGGCCAGAAAGGGCAAAGAAAACATCATCACGAAGAATCTTAATAAGATAAAATAAGATACTTTGATCCTATCTAGACACTTTGCAAGTACCAACTACAAGGTTATTGACTATACAAAGCGCCACCACGCCAGGACGAACCTGGTGGGCTCGAACCGCTGACCGAATGCGCAGGGACGCTGCACACGCGAGCCCGCAGCTCTACCAATCGAGCCACCCTGACGGGTAGAATCTTACTAACAGGCATAATATAGTCAGAGGGTGGAGGGGAAGGAGGAACAAGCCCTTCATCAACCAGAGTGGAATTTTTAGCAAAGGTTTGAGCGAAGAGTTCAGCTTTAGAAATAGATGAGACAGCTGTGGGGCCATATGGGTGAAGTTTAGGAGGGAAAGATGAAGAAGAAAAATGGTTAGAGAAGTTATTAGCTAGATGCCAGAAGTCACGAGAGGAATTCGATTCAGAAAGATTTTGACATTTTCTATGAATGAAGGAGTTTTTGTTAAGTTGAAGTAAATATTCGGCATGATTACGGGCAGAAATATACCTTTCAACCTCATATAATCTGCAATAATACAATAAAGGTTTAATGCATACTAGCATGGAATGTAGAGAAAAGTGAACCAAGATTCTCTGCTTCATCCGTAAATATTCATAAGTAGTCTAATCATCAGCCTCTTAAGAGTTTTCTACTGCACCGTCTCCCGATAACACTAAATAAATTCCTACTTACTTCTGACACGAGATAAGAGGGAAATATGTGCACAGTAAAGTTGAGTGCCTGCGCTATTGCCAATAACATGATGTATTCCCTCCCTGCGTAGCGACCGGGCTGCGGCATCATGAAGAGTGGTTTTGATATGACGGATGTGGCTTGGAAGGGCGACCCATAGAAACTGCCAAGAGGAGCGGAGGGAGGCTTTGGTATTGAAGCATCATGTACAACAAACAGTATGAAGAGTAACAATATAGTTAAATAACACATAGGCGTCAGTTCAGTGACATCATAAGCACAATTTCCAATCGCTGTCCTTAGTCACAATTTTGTCAGCCTTTCCCTGTCAAACTTGCTCAAACCACACACACATACACAGTACATTACGATTACACTTTTATATATTATACCTCAGGTTTCTTATCAGTCACAAAATATTCATAAACAAAATGGTCAATTATATTAACGGGATAGGTTTGCACTTTAAGCTGAGCTCCAAATGTATATGAAATATTAAATTCACCCAAACTAAGTCTTCTCATGTCTTTTGAGCGGGTAAACACACACACACACACACACACACACACACACACACACACACACACACACACACACACACATACTCCGTAGTGTAGGGGTAGCACGCTTGGCTCACAACAGAGAAGTCCCGGGTTTGATCCCCGGACGGAGCGAAGACAGACGGTGGTCTTCTTAAAACCCGATTCCCTGTCCACCCAGCAGTGAATGGGTACCGGGTGTTAGCCGGGGGTTTGTGACCCGCCTCCCGGGGTGGTGGCTTCGGCCAACACTAAGAACTAGGATGGATGATAAAATGTAGCTATGGGGACGGGGCCATACGAGCGTAGCTCAGGCACTGTAAAATACAACTAGATGAATACACAAACACAAACCAACTAACTCACTCACTTGGTAAATTTGTCGATGTAAAGCGGTGGAGTGCTTGGGTGAGAGGTCGTGGTTGGAGCCAGGAGGCGACTTTTACCACGCCCGGGTCCCGACGGAGTATTTGGGGATATGCACCAATACTTGCCATCTGCACACAGGTTACATGGTTAAAAGTCAATTGGTACTGAGGCGATTGGTAATGTTGTCGAGTGATCCCCAAGACATTTCGGCCCCAAGTCATATGAGACCCAAGACGTATGGGAATCACGTCACCCCGGACCCTAGTCACCCCGGACACTGTTCACCCTGGACCTTGGACAATCCGGATCCTGAATATCCGGACACGGGCGATGGGACACAAAACCCCGTTTACCTAAATATCGTTAGAGAGAGAGAGAGAGAGAGAGAGATGAGGAGAGGAAGAGGAGAGAGAGAGAGAGAGAGAGAGAGAGGAGGAGAGAGAGAGAGAGAGAGAGGAGAGAGGAGAGAGAAAGGAGAGAGAGAGAGAGAGAGAGAGAGAGAGGAGAGAGAGAGAGAGAGAGAGAGAGAGAAGAAGAGAGAGAGAGAGGAGAGAGAGAGAGAGAGAAAAAAAAATGAGAGAATGAGAGAACGAAAGACAGAACGAGAGAACACGAGTGTAATGGCTAGACATTTTATAGGCATTCAAGTCCTCGTATCCCCATTGCGTGCGCTTGGCACCAGGCTCTTTTTACTACTGGGAGTTGCCAGTTAATGTTTTTCTGGTGGCGGGAAAGGATTCCAGTCAGTGGGGAGGGGATTTAGGCTCATAGTTGCCTCCCCACGAGTAGCAGGGTGCGCTAGCAGACACCCGAAGTAAATTGCATGTGGTAGCTGATAGGAATTCAGGCATGCATAATAAGAAAAAGGGTATAGAAAATATGTTTAGATGAGCCGAAGTGGCAACGCACCACCAGCCGCCATCTTGGAAGATCCAGGTCGACCTGGGTCGCTCACTCTGTTACAGGTCACGGCCACGACTACACCTCCCCCAGCCGAGGACGTCTTCTGGACCTCTCGCCACCTCCTTCCAGTTCCTCGCTTGTCTGGAGCTTGTTCCTGCTAACAGACGCAGGGCAAGTCATACCGCGAGGAGAAGGAGGGCTTGGTAGAGGCAGACGCAAGCTGGGAGCAAGGAGCGAGTCGCTAGACAGGAAGTCGACCACGTGTGTGCCACGACGAGGACCACAGGCTACAGGTTCTTATAATCATAATCCATAACCCCTTATATCTATTCCCCAGCCAGATAACCAGAAGCGGTAGGCTATCATAGGCATATGTAGGGAAGATATTTAGGGCGTGATTGAGTGGATGAATCTTGTGTTGGTGTGCTATTTTTGTTATGTGTAGATCTTGTAAATAAACTAGATAAGGTGTTTACCAAGTGTTTATTGTTTACCCTGTATGTAGTCCTGGACTGATAGCTTCATAGTGAGTCAAACAAAGAACCCGAAGGTGATTTGATTATTGAGAGGTAAGTGAAGTCTAAGTACTTAAAACCCCCAGTAAAAATCTAAACCTTTACAACGAGAGAGAGCGAGAGAGAGGAGATAATGAGAGAGAGAGGGAAAGCAGTGTAGGTATGTTACCTTCGACATCATTGAACAATTAGTGACACCAAGAGGGTAACACTCTCTCTCTCTCTCTCTCTCTCTCTCTCTCTCTCTCTCTCTCTCTCTCTCTCTCTCTGACGATATTCAGGTTAAACGGGCTTTGTGACCCGATCGCCCGTGTCCGGATTGACTATGGTCTGGGGTTTTCAGGGTCCGGGGTGACGTGATTCCCATACGTCTTGGGTCTCGTATGATTTGGGGCCGAAGTGTCTTCCGGATCACTTGACTTCATTACCAATCGCATCACTTCCAATTGACCTGTACCCAGGTTATATGTCATTTGCTACTGAAGCGATTGGTAATGAGAACAAGTGATCCCCAAAACATATCGGCCTCAAGTCAATAGGCCTTTAGACGCAGAGGCCAGAGGTCCCATGTACTGATATGTTTACATTTTTTCCGTTTTCCCGTGCGGGCAACATGGGTGACTATTCATTTTTTCGTAAATAGTTTTTTTCGTTTACTCCACATAAGAGCCCCTCTCAGTAATGAAGTTACTTTCATAGTATCATGAATTACTCACATACATATCACATACACTTCAATCTCCATGTTAATCACAATCTTCGTATATATGAATGAATATCTGTAATACTTGTATATGTCTTATACATGATTAATATGAACGTGATAAATATGAGGTACATCAGTATTGTTGTTCAAGTGAAGTATGACTGTAAGAAAGTTACGGATCCAAGTGGCATAGCATATGTATATAGAAATCTTCGAAAATATTTCAGGAAGATACGCTGCCAGACGTACGATCGCACGGGAGGCTGACAAGGGAGGGAGGGGGTGCTTGGGATTAAACCCACGTGTGGTAGTCGATAGAAAGTGTCTTAACTAAGGCATCAACACTGCTGTACACATGAATGTTTCTTATATACTTTGCTGGTATTCGTCAGTTGCATTTATAGATATGTATACATCAAGAAAGTTCTCTCTGTGTAGGAAAAGTTGTATATATCTGGCCCTTCATACTATAATAATAGGAATAGTGGGCGCGCAGTGAATCATTTGACAAATCCTTATTCGACGATTAATATGTCCCATTTTCATTAAAAACATGCGAGAAAATTATCTACATATATTAATGTAACGAAACAGCAACAGAAAAGGTCTTATAGTAAAGCCCGCAATAGTACTTTTTTCCAATGAAAAAATAGAAATACTGGCGTTGTGTAGCAACCCCAGCTTTCAATGTCTATTCACCTATTGATACCCAAGACAGATGGGAATCAAGTCAATACGGACCCAAGCGATCGGAACACACATTTCGAGAAAGACAGAGAGAGAGAATAATTGAGAAAGAAAAAATGAGAGAGCGAAAGAGAGATACAGAAAGACAGACATACAGAGAGAGAGAGAGAAAGAGAGAGAGAGAGAGAGAGAGAGAGAGAGAGAGAGAGAATGATTGAGAAAGAAAAAATGAGATAGAACGAAAGAGAGATACAGAAAGACAGACATACAGAGAGAGAGAGAGAGAGAGAGAGAGAGAGAGCAAGCAGGAAAGGAAAAATAAACTAAAGTTTAGTCTTTAACATATTTACGTAACTTATATGTACTACTAGCCGCAAACCCGCCCTCCGGGCGGCCTTTTTGGCTAGCTCCTGCGGAGGGCTATTGGTGGACCTTTGGCCCACCACCTGTGTTTGGTGGGCCCACCAAACACAGACTCTCCAGATAGACCCTTCTAACTTTCCTGAAATCATGGATGTAGAAATGTATGTATTAACGCCAACCCATTCACATCGTAGCCCCTTCTAACTTTCCTGAAAGCAAAGCCGCCCTCCGGGCGGACTTTTTTGGCTAGCTCCTGCGGAGGGCTATTGGTGGGCCTTCGGCCCACCACCTGTGTTTGGTGGGCCCACCAAACACAGACTCTCCAGATAGCCCCTTCTAACTTTCCTGAAATGTATGTATTCCTCCCACCCATTCACTCACCCATTACCCATCACCCCCCACCCATTCACTCACCCATTACCCATCACCACACACCCATTCACTCACCCATTACCCATCACCACACACCCATTCATTCACCCATTACCCCCCCCCCTATTTCCTCACAAATCACCCATCACCCCCCACCCATTCACTCACCCATCACCCCACACCCATTACCCATCACCCCACCCATTCACTCACCCATTACCCATCACCCTACATCAAGGTTTCCTCAATTCTCGTAACCCACTTTTTTTTCTTCACAGTTCTCGCTAATAGGCTGCTAAAAAAAAAAAAAAAAAAAATGATCGGATCATCCTATAAGTGGGCTTAAAACCTTCCCCTGGTCAACCTGATTCCAAAACTGTGACATATGATGAGATTCCGCCACAGGGGGCGGCACCTATCGCGGAAAGACAGACACACACACACACTTTCGCTTATATTATTATAGATTTTAGTGTGGACACACAAACACACACACACACACACGCACACACACACACACACACACACACACACACACACACACACATCCATCATAGAGTTGAATTAAGGACAGGTATGTTGTAAAAAAGGACTGTTTTTACAGGAAAAAGGGCAAGAGAGGTTATAGGAAGTGAGGTTTAGGTGTTAATGGATGGGGCAGGTTTGAAGGGGTCATTAGAGGAGGCTGGCTCGGTGGTTACTAGAGGTAGGGGTGAGGTCTAAAGTGTGAATTATAGGTATGTACTACATACGTACTGTACGTCCTGGCACGCGGAAATAAAATATATTACATGTATCTAGATGTATAATTTTCCTGTAATCTAGTTAGGCAACTATAGAGACCTCTGTAACACACACACACACACACACACACACACACACACACTGGACAAAATACAAATATGATGAAATATTAAAGTTTGTGATATTAATGATGACATAATATTTAATAATAATGATAATGATAAGGATACAAATAGTAATTATAATAAAAAAACATGAAGATGAAAAATAATTATAACAATACTGATAATATTAAGAATGAAAATTATCTATAATAATATAAGCGAAAGTGTGTGTGTGTGTATGTGTGTCTGTGTGTGTGTGTGTGTGTGTGCTATAGGTTCCGCCCCCCGTGGCGCAATCCCATCATATGGCACAGTTTTGGAACCAGGTTGACCAGGGGAAGGTTTTAAGGCCATTTTGGGGATGATCCAATCACTTTTTTCTTCTTTTTTTTAGCAGCCTATTAGTGAGAATTGTGAAAAACAAGTGGGTTGCGAGAATTAGAGAGATCGGGAACTCGACATGCCAGGGGTCGCTGGCAGTTTTAACTCACTTTTTTTATAATAAGTTGGTCTACTGGAAAACAAAATATGGGCTTATTCCACTGCACTTAAAACACAAAAGTATAATATTAAGAACGATTTTCTTCTATATGTATATTGTATAGAAGCCTGATTCTGTAAAACATGTATTTAACCAAATAACTAAGTAGGTTATAGTTGAGGAGGCGAGGTAAATGTTACTCTATGATATTATATAGTCAATAACGTATGTTTAGAAGTTATCTATACCTAGGCCGTCATATGTTCCTGTTATTATTATGTATCCCTCAGATAGAAAGCCTGGAAGTGCAATGAGTCGACGC
This sequence comes from Chionoecetes opilio, assembly GCA_016584305.1. Classification (NCBI taxonomy): domain Eukaryota; kingdom Metazoa; phylum Arthropoda; class Malacostraca; order Decapoda; family Majidae; genus Chionoecetes; species Chionoecetes opilio. Next base: position 77,496 of record JACEEZ010017517.1, on the reverse strand, counting down.
GTGAAGTCGTAATGTTTTGATTCAATCTCCCCGCCACAATCCCCCCCCCCCCACCACTCCCCGCCGCGGCATGTCGCCTCCACAATTATAACCTACATTGTCGCAGCAACAGGCCGATTTCGGCATTCTTTATTCTTCGTTTTTCCAAAGCATTGCTTATTGTATTTTGACAAGCGTTTGCCAGACGCAGCAGTACTGTCTTAGAAAACAGTGTGAACATCGCCCAAATTTTACATGCCACAATATACATGTAAAAAATATATTAAGCTTTGCTACTCGAGGCGAGTAATTTGCATTAAATTGCTATTATAGAACGTTCCATCGTAATGCATGTCATCCATATAATTAGTAGAACAACAGAAGAACTATATTTTTTTGTATTCAGATGCGGTGCATCAATATTTATCGCGAAATTGATTTATGAAAATATTAGTCGCGGAGCCAAAACACAAGTAGACCAACCTTTGAGTTAAAACTGCCAGCGACCACTGGCATTTCTCGAGTTTCAGATCATTGGAATTGAGGAAACCTTGATGTAGGGTGATGGGTAATGGGTGAGTGAATGGGTGGGGTGATGGGTAATGGGTGTGGGGTGATGGGTTAGTGAATGGGTGGGGGGTGATGGGTTGGGGGTGATGGGTGAGGGAATAGGTGGGGGGTGATGGGTAATGGGTGTGTGGTGATGGGTAATGGGTGAGTGAATGGGTGGGGGGTGATGGGTAATGGGTGAGTGAATGGGTGGGGGGTGTTGAATGGGTTGGGGGTGATGTGAATGGGTTGGCGTTAATACATACAAATCTACATCCATGATTTCAGGAAAGTTAGAAGGGGCTATCTGGAGAGTCTGTGTTTGGTGGCCCGAAGACCCACCAAACATAGGTGGTGGGCCAAAGGCCCACCAATAGCCCTCCGTAGGAGCTAGCCAAAAAGTCCGCCCGGTGGGCGGCTTTGAGGCTAGTAATGGTAATATAATTATTATTAGTATTAAAAATAATAATAATAATAGTACTGTCAAACTGATAAATACTTGCCTGGTCAAACTTTCCGTCTTTGTCTATCTACTTCCACCTTTCCTTCTTGCTGGAAGTTTGCTCACATCCAACCTGTTCCTAAGAAGGGTGACCGTTCTAATCTTTCAAACTACCGTCCTATAGCTTTGACTTCCTGCCTTTCTAAAGTTTTTGAATCTATACTTAATAAGAAGATTCTTAAGCATCTATCTGCTCACAATCTTCTATCTGATCGTCAGTACGGTTTCCGTAAAGGGCGATCTACTGGCGATCTTCTAGCTTTCCTAACCTTTTTTTTTTCTTTCTTTTACATCACAAGGAACTGGCCAAGGGCACAAAAAAAATGGGTAACACAAAGCTCGCTTAGTTGCCAGTCCCTGTAAAGAAGACAGTAAGAGAATAAAATAAAAACAGAGGGGTAGGCCAATTTAGTTCGGGAGGTGTCTTGTTACTCTTCTTTTGAAAAGATTTAAGTCATAGGAAAGTGGAAAAATAGAAACAGGAAGAGAGTTCCAGAGTTTACCAGTGAAAGGGATGAAAGAGTAAAGATACTGATTAACTCTTGCATTAGGAAGATGGACAGAATAGGGATGAGAATGAGTAGAAAGTCTTGTGCAGCGAGGCCGCGGGAGTGGGGGAGGCATGCAGTTAGCAAGTTCAGAAGAGCAGTGCGCATGAAAATAACGGTAGAAGAGAGCAAGAGAAGCAACATTGCGGCGGTGATTTAAAGATTGAAGACAGACAGTCAGAGGAGAGGAGTTGATGAGACGAAAAGCTTTTGACTGAACCCTGTTTAGGAGAGCTGTATGAGTGGATCCTCCCCAAACATGTGAGACATACTCCATACATGGGCGGATAAGGCCCCTGTAGAGAGCAAGCAATTGGGAGGGAGAAAAAAAAGGACGCAGACGCCACAGCACACCTAACTTCTTAGAAGCTGTTTTAGCAAGAGATGAGATGTGAGATTTCCAGTTCAGATTTTTAGTAAAGGATAGTCCTAGAATGTTCATTTTAGAAGAAGGAGACAGTTGAGTGTCATTGAAGAAGAGGGGATAGTTATCTGGTAGGTTTTGTCGAGTTGATAGGTGAAGAAATTGGGTTTTTGAGGCATTGAACAAAACAAGGTTTGCTTTGCCCCAATAAGAAATTATAGAAAGATCAGAAGTTAGGCTCTCGGTGGCATCTCTCCGTGAATCACTTAGTTCCTGTTGAGTTGGACGTCTAATAAACGACGTTGAAAAATGCAGGGTAGAATCATCAGCGTAGGAGTGGATAGGGCTTTGAGTTAGACTTAGAAGATCATTAATGAATAATAGAAAGAGAGTGGGTGATAGGACAGAACCCTGGGGAACACCACTTTTGATAGATTTAGGAGAAGAACAATGTCCGTCTACAGTAGCTGCAATAGAACGGTTTGAAAGGAAACTTAAAATGAAGGTACAGAGAGAAGGATAGAAACCGAATGAGGGTAGTTTGGAAATTAAAGATTTGAATCAAATAAGGGAGGTTGCGGCGTCTAATTAAGGATAATATAATCGTCACAGCTGTATATATTGCTTGATATGCATTCGAACAGCTGGAGTTAAAGACTGGAATGTCAACAATCGAAAATCAATAACTTCACACACCTCACTCTTACCCGATTTGCTGACAATACCATTGGATATTAAGAAACACTGAGACCACTATCGGCTTCCTGAGGAAATTTTGCATCGCATTAGTATACATTTATAACTGTAATGTAAGTATAAATATACGAAAACAAGGGTTAAGTAAAACAGTGCATAAACATTTTCTCCCACTTGTTTGGCTTCATCACCTCATTGCTCGGCTACTTATGATCACATTAAATGTTTAAGACGTTCGAATCTCACACTTTGATATGACGTGTATAGTCACGTCCTAGTGTGAACTATCTGGGGGTAAAATAATAATATCTTTGTTTGTACATCTCAGCGCGCACTCCTTCTCATACAGCAAGATGAGCGTTTTCTGGGGTACAGAAGAAAGTGACCGTTGATCGAATCTTCTGTAGAGAAGCCTTTAGTTTTCACAATTTGACTAGTAAATAAGATAATTTGAGTTTTGTATATGTAAACAATTCGAAGTACCCAAAGCGAGTTTTGACTTACAAATTGCGACCATGTATAATGAATGAGAAAGTGAGTTGGGTTCTAATACAGAACGCTGCTAGACGACCTAAGGTCGTGTACTTGGCTATTGTAACGTGTACTCCAGCGAAACTCCTGCAAAACAAATAGACCGAAATACAGTAGGACGTCAATCTGAACATATCCTTCTGTACTGCAGTATATTTACATTAATATATGGAGTTAGGTGATAACCCGATCGTTCTTATGAGGTCTTTCGTTTACTGCTAGTACAAAGATAATAAAAGGGAAATATATTCCAGAGAAGCTGGTACCTCAAAATACCCCATGAGCCACATGCACACAAATAGATATAGACAGAAAATAAAACAATATTGTCTGTTGATTTTTCATTATCATAATAGATGGGTCATTTCTATAGGATCAGCCGTTCTTGCAGAAAAAATATCGAATAGGGTATCCAAGTACTAGCACATAGATATCCCACAAAAATAATATGACTTTCAAAATATCTTAAAATATAATATATGATTATATCGTATATATATATATACTATAATATATATATATAATATATATATAATTTATATATATATATATTATATATATATATATATATATATTATATATATATATATATATATATTGGTAATTATGGATTTATATTCATTTATATTCCCATACCAGAACTCTGCTGATTTATGGGATAATATGGTAGTTTTTCTCATCAAATTTGGCTGTCAATGATAACAAAAAGATTTTTATCGCTGCATAGTAGGTACAACCCCAGGGGTGTGATCAATATCGGCATTTGAGGTTGTTTTGCGGAATTGCCCAACGTGCAAGGGATGAACCCAAGGTAGGTTTATGTCCATCTTTGTGTTAATACAATAAGGTCACCTGCTTTTATCGCGGTCATACATTGAAACATGTTGTATAGCTTGGATAAGCATAAATAAGCATGATTCTGGTTTGGGGTCGTGCTCCGTTGGCTGACCTGGGATGTTCAGAGTTGCTGTGGCCACAAACAAACACAGTGTTCATCATGGAGAATGTCCAGTGGCTGCTGAGCAATCGGGAACACTGTAGTCTTGGTAAACGGACGACAATCAGAATCCGGGACGACCACGTCAAGAGGCGGTCGCGGCGGGACTTCTGAGCAAAAGATGAAAGGAAGGTGTGGTCGCTGCTCTCCACCACTATCGTCACGCACCACGACCGATGCTGCACCTACAGGTAAAGAAGAACTGAATGATTTCAAATACTAAGCTAACCTTAAAATGAAATATAGATAACGATGAAACATATCTGCCATCCTGGATTTTGTCTTACAGTATTTTTGTTTACAGTAATCGACATTTAGCTTGCAGTGAGCAAATACCTCCTGGCCTCACTTTCCCCAAACTCATACGCGTTTGGTGCAGCCAAAGATGTTGCCAGGTATTGAAATAGTATTTTTTCATATTTGTCTTTAATTTACCAACCTAAACATAACCTAAATCTGACCTAACCAAACCAACATGACCTAAATCTAACCTAACCAAACCTAAACGTACCCATTGGTTATCCATTACCTAAACGTATCCATTAACCTAACCAAACATAACCTAAATCTAACCTAATCAAACGTATACACTGCATCCAAAACACTTTTTATTAAAGTTATACCTAATGCAAAAATTAAAGAAACTTATGACCTTTCACCATATAAGAAAACTAATTTTTTTATGGAAAGACTATTTGAAAGTGTGTTATTTATCTTCCGTATGGCAAAAAATTAAAATTTTATATTCTTAATTGTTTACTTTATGACGGTAAATAGGGCTGTGCATGTGTAGGTCACTTAACTAAATATATGTCAGGTAGATAAGTGATATGGATGTGTGGAGGACAATTAATGCATATATGAACTAACACTAGAAAATAACATTATTTCACTACCTGGCAACTCACATAGCGGCCTGCACAAACGCGTGTGCGTTTGGGAAAAGGGGCCTCGCAGCCTGATGAGCCCATGAGGCTGTGACATCAATGCTATCACAAATATAGGGATATTTTGCCAGGTCTTTTTGCCCACTAAATTACACATGGGAAGCTTCATAGGCTTTTACTTTACTTCACAATTAAGTTGCTCTATCATCATGCTGAATTGTCACAAGGTTGCACGATTTTTTTTCTAATATATTTTTAGAAAAATTTATGTACCTATCACCATATATCTACATATTCTATACATTTCAGTGAGAAGTGCTCTGCATTTTCGTTTTCTTCTCCGTAACTCAAATCTTGTGTCTTTCTTTTGAATACGTTCTTTGTGGTTTTATGCAGGAAGATATACCACACAAAGTTGCATATTGTAGTCTTATGCAGCGCCGTGTGTGATGAATTGACTGTTCTGCCTCAGGCGGATTCTCTGCAGCATATTTGGATCTGTGCCGCCTTAATGACATAAAATATGTTGCGGAGAAAGAAAGATTGCACGATATGTTTAGGGTTCATTTCCTCACTGTAGTTCACTTCCACTAGCATGCGACTAACAGCTGAATTCTGTCCGTCAAAAAGTCTGTCTTTGTCTTCTCCCTATTTGTGATGATTTAAAAAGGGATGGCGGGTGCTTTACGGCTATCGACAGCACAACAGGGCTCATTAAGTCAAGATATACTACCATATGGTACCTGTATTTTTTCCCCAGAACATGTGTGCCAGTCGTTCTTACCAGATTCAGTCCTAGGTTCAAACAGGATACTGTAAGGATACGTTTACAGGAATCATGAGCGATCCGTAACTTGAAACTTACTTGGTGAAGTAAGCGTGTTACCACTATACCACCGTTACTGCTAAGCAGTGTAACCACAGCTTCACCATAGAAAGCTTGCACAAAGTTATGAAAACAGTCACGAACTTGAAACATTTATTACAATACAGCTCAATATAAGTCCCGTATGTACGGAACATTCGCATTATTATTAGCTTAAAGAATAGACCACTAAATTAATATCGAAGTTTGTGCCCAGGGGTTCTGTTATTAGCACTCTCCAGATCATTTTGGGACTGGCTCTCTCAGTGTCTAAGCCTCAGTGTTGTATATAGGGACCACCTCCACCTTCAACTCACATTATGACGTAAACACAGCTCCTGAGCCGCAGTAAATAGCCTACTACTTGTCATGCAACTTACGAATGCCACATGAACAAACATTTGATAATATCCCCAATGTAACGTCATTATAAGAAATACGAAATCAGTAAGCAAGGAACCTTGCTCCGAGGGTCAGTACAAGCTTGTATGAAATCAAGACTTAATTTGTATTACAAGACACCACACTACTTTTATTTTTGCTGTCAACCATCGAAGAATTCATAAAGACAACAGTACGTGTGAGTTTACTGAAATTCCTACACCATGGACCCGGAACTACCCAACACACTGCTTGAATCACAACAATCGGCCTACAAAGGTGCTACTGATATTCTGGTTAGCCAGTTTATTTCTAGTATTGATAGCCTTGAAGCTAAAGTCAATGATCTAGAGGGCTGGAATATAGCCGGACAAGAAATTGATGATTTATTGGGTGAAAAAAGAAAGTAAATAATTGAAAAGAATGAAAAACCGAAAACACCTGTCTGAGTTGAATGAGAGTAATGAAGCACTGAAAGCTCAAGTTCAAGATCTTGAAAGACGCTTTAATTACGGAGAAAATTACAGTAGACGAACAATTTGAGGATTAGTGGTGTAGTAGAACCCGATGGCGGCGAGAAGTGGGAGTAAACCGCTGAGGTGGTGAAGATTCTATTTCAAACAAGCTTCAAATACCGGCACTGAACATCGAGCTCGCTTACAGGCTGGGACCGCGCCAGGACGGCAAGCACCGCACTATCGTTGCCCGCTTCACACACTTGGCTGAACGTGAAGCAGTTATGAGAAGTGCTAGTAAATTAAAAGGGAACTCGCATCTTCATCAATGAGGATTTTTGCCCTGCCTCCCTAGAAATAGATCGAAACCAACTCCCTCAACTCCGGCATGCAAGAGAACAAGGAAAAATTGCATATTTTAAGTATTTAAACTTATCATCAAGGAGAGGAAACATCCACCCAAACACCTGGGGGGAGATGCTGGAAAGTGCCTTTGAGCAGGGGTTCTCAAACTGGGGGTCGCGACCCCTCGAGGGGTCGTGAAAGTCTTCTGGGAGGCAGCTTCGACCAATCACAAGGCTTGCAACAAGCTTGCTCACAAGGATGCAACGCTCTCCCCTGGCGAAAAGCTGTTCTCTCACAATTTTGACGTTCATTGCAGTTTTTGACCACCTATATATTTTTGCATTGGGACGTGCCATATACCATCATAATCGGAAAGGTGTGCTGATTCCTAGACTGTCAGTGAAAATTTAATGCAAGCAAAATTACAGGAATAAAAAAGAGTTGAATAAAAAAAGGTGCAAGAAAAAAAATGTTGATACACGATTTCATCTTCCTCTCATTATCTTATTCTAGGTATAGTTTACTGTAATTTGTATACATTCATGATATGCAGTAATGTCTCGTGAAGATGATGGTACGTTCAGCTTTCCTAAATATCATCTGGTAGTTTGATAATACTGTGTAATAGTACAAGATTTTAGTGCGGGCGGAGCACCCTCTGTGACACTCGTCTCAGTACATCCATGCAGTCGCTCCGCCGACAGGACCAGCTTTCAACTCACAGCACACAACATTGCTATCGCCAACATTTAACACCCTAGTGCCATATTTAGTCTTCCACGATCGATTCATATACACCTTGCAACACTATTCTTACTTAAACACCAATTGTTACGTTGTAGCAACTGTAACAAGGCTGTATTTACCTTCTAAACAAAAGATGAATGTCTATCAAACAAGAATAGCTATGCTACATGTCGAAATGCTACATGTCTTTGGTTAACACTCAACATCATCTTCATCGTCGTCGACCCGGCCATCAACTGCTTCGAGGAGCTTGGCGACAGTCGTCTGCCAACTGAGTTACTCGGCACTGAGCTTCCGGAACAGCTCAAACCATTGGAGTACTTTGTCTGCAGTGTCTACTGCCCAAAAGGTCCAACTACCCTTCCTGCACTGCGATGGGAGATGTTCCGCTCAAGAAACCTAGAGGGTGAGATGCTGCCGCCAACTCGTGCTGCATTAATGCCGCATATCACGCGCACAAATTATATAGCAATGCGTGACAGGTCCTACGTGACCAGCTGTCCTATTCTTCCTCCAATTGATCAAAGTGGCTGGAGTCTAGAAAAGGGAGTCTACGTTCCGGTGAGGTGTCTGACGCTACCTGCCCCTCGAGCTGTGCTTGAGCTGGCGAAGTGTTCATGTAAAGCTGGATGTAGAGGAATATGCCGGGCCCCACTAGGCCCTCCCTATATGCAGTTGCAGAGGTGGAAGGAGACACCGGTGTAATTTGGTGATTTAATCCTAGTGAGGCACAAACTGCGACTATTCTCCTGACAGTCTCCAGGCACACTGGCTTAGACGCTTGGCGGCTGGCGGGAAAACACAGGGCCCGCCAAACCACACACGCTCGAGTTACCAATTAGGTTTTAATATAGACAAAGATTACTTAGAGATAAGCTTATAACTCATGTGCTAATTACACCGGCACATCGCTCGGCCACACCTAACTGTGTCCTCACAGTCATTGCAACCTTCTTGGTAAGATTTCATCATCTAATACATAACAAAATTATGAACTGTAAACTTAATACTAAGATACTAGTAAGAGAATATTAATAATATTGTAATACTAACATAATGCTAATAATACTAGAGTATTACACAGAAAACTAATAATAACATGTGAAAGAAAAATTAAGGCATGTTAACCTATGTAGTGGACTTGGTCAGTGCATGAGAGGTCAGCTTGACTCTCTTTAGCCTATCTACATGTACTACTTCTGTAGTATTATGAGTTTGATCAAGAAGTATGAATTTATTTCCATGAACTTTACTGGTGACTAAATAAGGTCCTGAAAATTTAGAACACAGCTTATTTTGGCGTTCAGGAGAACGTTTCATAACAAAATCACCTATGGAAATTGCAACAGGACAAGCCTTACTATGCTGTCCACGCATCATCTCCTGACGAGAAGCCTTAAGTTTTTCCTCGAACTGATCTGTGAATGATCTGAAAGGATCTTAGTTGAATTTTAGCATAATCGTCCACTGAGTAGACAGGGACAGGAGATTGCAAAAAGGGCACATCATACAAGGTAATCGCTGTCGACACCATACAAAATGAAATGTGGAGTGCTTTCCAGTAGGAGGAATTTTACCTGAGCCATTTATCGAAAGCCGCTCATGAGGAGCCGTCCTCCAAGAGTCATGAAAACTCGCCAGCATATGGCGAAGGACATCACGAAATCTTCCTTATTAGTCCTTTCAATAGCCCATTGCTCGCAGGGTGAAAGCCGTAATGAAAGTTTTGCTTAATCTGCACCGACCAACCCCAAGCTCCACATGTTATGAGAAAATTTGATTAGCAAATGCAGGCCATTATATGAAATCACACTCTAGTGAGTTGTATAGGGGGACAACATTAAATTTGAAACTAGAGGACAATGAGCAAACAGTTAAGCAGGGGTACTTGTAGGCAAGGGGACTAGAAATCCACAAAACGTGTGAAGTGATCTAACACATACTAGTACCATATGGGACCGCTGATGGACTCGAGGAAGCTGCAATAAGCGGATTGCCTACGGTGCGTCAAAGGGAGACTCAGGTAAAGGGATATTCAAGGAATAGGAGCAGTTCTCGTATTACCCTTGGTTTGTGCACATGAACGACAATTGGCTTACATGTTTTCTCTGCATCGATGCGATGGTAAGGCCAATAAAAACTTCGACGTGCAGCGGGGACAAGGTTCTGTGCTCGACATGGGATGTCCTAGCTTGAGGCATGTCGTGAATGAGTTTAAAAGCAGTTTCAATAGGACTGGTAGGAATAAACTAGTGAGTTAAACCGTGTTCTCGTCCATAGTAACCTTACGACAAAGGAAACTTCCTCAACTATTGACAAAACTGTAAAAGGGATAAACTTGACAATTTAGGCAATAAAGATTCATTTCTTCAGACTCTAGTGCAAACATCATTTAGAACCACCACAGGATTCTTGGCGTTGAGCAATCGATACAGTCTGTAGAGAGAAAATTTGAAGTGGTCTGAGATCACTGGTACTGTTTAATGTTGCTTGAAAGTGCGTCGCAAAACAACATTGATTTATACCAGGTACTAGTTAATTAGTAGGATAAAAATTCCTGAATGGTGATGAACCACCGGGCCACACGGGCCACCAGAGGTATGTCCCTTTAAGAGAGATTCAGGCACTGCAGTGTGAAATAGTTGTAAATCTGTAAATGGGAATAACACAACATAGATAATTTCCTTAAAGTTGGCTTAAGAGGCCCAACCACCACAAGCAAGAGCTCAAGGTTGGAGGTACTGGGAGTACCCGTGACTACTACAGCATATAAGCGCTCTAATGGCATATGCAAACAACATGAGGGCGTTTCCCTTCAAACACAACTGGTTTGCAATCGAAGACCGCACCAACGACCTAGTGCAGAAGGGCAATCTGTCACAAGAGTGAAAAGGCATACGGTCGTCAGGTGGAAATGTAAGAATTGGCGCCTGTGTAAAGAGACTGTTTCACAAGTATCAAAAAAACTTTGTTGTTGGAGGGACCATTCACGCGGAAAAGGAACGTCCTTTTTTCAATACGTCGTGTCAGAGGTAAGAATCGAAAACATAGTTCTTCACCAAATGCCACGATTAGTAACCCGACAAAAAACACCAAGGAAAAGGGGACCGTTACCTTTTCAGTGGTGGTGGGGGTGGGGAAATCTCTTGACTGGCTTTGTTTTGCAATTCCAAGTGTGGATTCAATCCTTGTCCGACAGCCATGGCCTACAAAGTTCAATGCGTGGACTGGACAAAAAAACTGCCATTTGGCACGCACGTTAAAGTTTAAGGGGGCCAGCCTCAGTAAGTTTTCTGAAAAACCACAAGGGCAAGTTCTCAAGTGACTGGATTAAGTCTTTGGAGAACAAGTAGTAGGTCGTCCATGTAGACCGGAAACAACAACCATAACCATAATGCCGTGTAAAAACAGTGTTTACGAGACGGTTGGGCATGTAAGAGGTGAGTTCAAAAACCATAGGACAATCTCAGCCATTCATAATGAGCATTTATTTGCTGAGATGGCAGTTATTTCCCGAGATTCTCTTCTAACGGACATCTGGCCAGAAACACCAGACTTGAGGGTCCAAACTGGTAAAAAACGTATTATCCTTCCATATTAGACTGCCAAAAAGGTCTCTCAAAACAGGGAGGGATAGTGATCCGGTAAAGATTAAATGTTAAAACTTCCTGAGAATCCAGCACAGGCGGTAAGTACCAGCACTTTCCCCAATAACAAGGTGAGGTTCAAGGGAGAATAATACTCCTGTATTATTCCTCCATCAAACATGGTCCGTTATCATGCCCGTACCACCTAGCTCTTTGGCAGAGGCATTACGATAAGAACGGTACATACGTAGGCTGTCGCATCAGGGGCACAATGTGATGCGTGATTTGCTCTGTTACTCCTAGGGGGTTCCCCAGGTAAGGGCAAGAGCAGGCCTTGGGGTCGCGAGCAAAGCGAGAAGCTCAGGGCTTAGGACTCAGGAAAAATCCAATGACCTGGTACATTAAGGTGTTAAGCTGGCTGACTATGTCTGCCTGGTCCTCACTAACATTTCGTCTCGTAGAGACTGTGCAAGAAACGTTTGAAGGAATCCAGCAGGTCAAACTAGTTTGTCTTTCAAAGCTGCTCAACAAAACACCATTTTTTTAAAGAGTTATAGGGGAACCCTGAGACATTTGTGACAACTGGGCGTCGATTATGTGATCCATTCCGCGTACCGCGGGAAAGCGTTTCCCTCAAGCGCTAAGCGACTTACACGGATAGTGTCAGGTAAGACACCAAAAATATTTGCCGACAGGAGCCTCTTGACTCTCACCGCGAGTCGAACAGAACATGTGGAGCCAATATATTGGTCTCCCATGATAACAGCGGACACCACCAACCCTGCCGGGGGAACTGAACGTTTGGGTTTCCTCACTAGTAAAGGAGTCAGGGCCTATACTAGGCAGAAGGGCGGCTTGCTGGTCACTGTTAGGAAAAATCATAAGTTTATAAAGCAATGGGGCTGGACTTGTGTTTTTGCGGGGAAGAGAACGCCATTTAATGAAATTGCCTGGTGCTGTGGAATTACATCAATGTGATGAGAAAAGCAAGTGATTCTAAACCCAAAAGACCGTCACATTGTAAAGGGCAAAATTTTGGTGTTACTATAAACTTTATGTTTAAAGCCCTTTGAGTCAGGACAAGGCATAGAGGAAGGGTCCACAGTGCCCATCACCTCTAGTGTGAGACCTTGAACACTTTGTATGAGTGGCTGTAGAAGAGTAACAAGGGAAACTTATATAACTTGTTTAAATTTACATAAGCAACACTCACTGAGAATATTACTTTGAACCACCTGTGTCCCCCCCAAAGAGCAATAAAACTGTCCGAGTGAAACACTGATTGTCATCATAGAAAGACAAGCAGCAATAATAGAAGGGGACTATGAACGCTGTGTCTGTGGACTTTGTGTCTGAAACCAATCTGGGTTTCCTTGAGCCCGGCGCGAATCTTCCCCCGACTGCTGAATCCATAACCATTACCTACTGTCCCCGTCTTGAGTCGCCTTCAGCCTCAAAACCCAAACCAGCATTCCTCCTGTTGAATGATTTCACGCTTCGTGAATTACGAAATATTTCGGAGGAGGGCGAAATTGCATAGGAGCCTGTTGTGGTCTTGCAGGAATGCAAAACGGGTGGTGGAGGTCTAGGAGGCAAGTATTGTCCCTTTGTTGAGCAACTGCATATTGCTATTTTTTCTGAGCAGAAATTCGTCTCCTTCTTTTTTTGATAGCATAATTATCAGAATGGGCCTTGCTTTCCACAATAGTAACACTGCTTGGGTGCACGAATAGAAAAAACTGGAGGTGGAAGAGGTGGTGGAGGAAAGGGGGTAAGGATGAATGAATTTTTAGCTTCCCTTGCCCCCGGCGCCACTGGGCTCAGGTTGTGAAAATGAACTTTTAGGCATCTCACGTAGTCGCTTAGTGATTTTCGTAGAAAATTCTAGAAGGTTCCCAGCAAACATGGGCTATGCGGGCCTGTGTCGGCTTGTGCCGGGTACGTATCGGCACCGGCGGCAGGGGCGACTGGTTTCGGCAAATTGGATGAAGCCGATGTCGGCCCTGCGGGCGGGAACTGTATATCGGGCCAATTATTGATAAATTCGTACAGGCCCAACACAGTCTTCCTTGACTCGGCCCAAGGATAATATATTAAGTGGATGTGACATGAATGGCCGGGCCGAAGGACTTAAGTAGGGTGCAAAGCTCGGTTTAAAGGATAATTGTTGATTATTAGGTGGCTGAATCGTAGCCAGGCAGTCAGCTTTTTGGCCGGCCACTCGCGCCCGTTGTCTCGTAGCCAATATTCAAAATATTTACCAGTGGAAGTGAACGGCCGCGGCGATACATTTACTGCTTTCACAGGCCTCTCAGGCTGAGGATCGACTTCATCTACTCCACAAAGACTTATAAAGGTACGTAGGAAAGGGTGATGACATCTTAGAGATAATAAATGCTCAAATATATAGACAAGAGACAAGAGTTACAAACAACAAGCCTCAGGCTAGAGCAAACGGAACGGAGCTGCTATTTTGTTTTGTTTTCACAGTTTAATTAGTACATGGTAAAATTCTAGAGTCCTTTCCCGCCCTTATTAGTGCTTTTTTTTCCTTCAGACCTTAACAGATCATTTCAGATACCTCTAACACGTAAATATAAAGTGGGGTGAGATGCCACCTTCAACCCCCCTGCCCCCCCTAAATGACCTCATCCTCTGGATCCCCCAAAATAATATTACTAATCTAACCTCACTATAACTACCAAACCTTACCAATAACCTCCTAGCGAGACTTAATTGCAGGAAACTAGAATTTTACCAGGTTAGGTTAGGTTATATTGAGGTAAGGTTAGTAATACATTTTTTTGGGTCCTTCTAGGAGGCTATTAGTGAGGTTAGGCTTGGTTATAGTGAGTTTAGGCTAGGTTATAGTGAGGTTAGAATAGCAATATTTACCATAGTATATTTTTGAGGGGTTCAGGGGAGTCGTGAGGGAGGGTGAAGGGGCAGCTCTCTCCCACTTTATAATTACGTGTTAGAGATATCACAAGTGATCTGTGAAGGTCTGGAGGAAAACCCCCCGCTAATAAGGGCGGGAAAGGACTCTAGAATTGTACCGCTTCAGGGAGTTAAGTAATAAGGCTTGTGGAGATGTTGTTTACTTGGTGATTGGGTTCTACTGTAATGCAGTTTAAAGCATTACAAGGCACGAGTTATAACCGTCCTCAAGTTATAGACCTGACAATTTGCAGCATTTCTAATCCCTATAACCCGACGGAAATGAGATATAACACATGGGGGTCGGGAGGGGCGAAATCCCCCCTCCTCCCAGCGAGGTTAATAGGATAAGTAATCAGTGCCCAGGCTAGGTTAGTTTAACTAGTGGGGGTGGGGGTCTGGATGGGCGCAGCCCCCCAGTTATGTCAGGAGAATTTGGTCAATAGAGGATATTGTACTAAACTGCAGTTTTACTGGTAATTGTGATGAATGGGTGTCTGATGTAGCCTTTGGTACAGCAGTACTGACCCTACTATATACTGGGCTGATATTTAGAACATGACTGTGTCTGGATTCAAGTATTTTTCCCCTTTCTATTGTTTCTATAGGTGAGAACGAGTGTGAAA
>JACEEZ010017517.1:0-57500 GCA_016584305.1 Chionoecetes opilio | reverse complement strand
TTATCCCTGGCTTAAAATCCAAAGTGAACAACGACGCTCTTGTGGAGTCAAAAAGGTGATATAATACTGAATTCTAGAATGAGTTTAAATTTTCTCTACTGACAATTGCCATTTTAAACCAGGAAGCAAGATTTAACTTCCATTGCTTCTGAGGCAATATTAGCAGCACGTGGGCTGACCTCGTTTAACCTGCCCGCACTACCCAACTGTGTGGTCAATGCTTCAGCATAAGTAAATGTCCACTGCAAGGACATTATGCTGACTACCCAAAAATCCTCAAAAAGTTCCTACGAAATACACATAATCATAGTTAGCGTCTTCCCCTCAAGTCCTGACGCACACATCATTCACTGCTAAAGATACCTGCTTCAATTGAGACCTAATAAAGAAATCTTCTCATTTCCCGAGGCAACATTACTGTTCTGCATGATATCCTCACATTGCTGTGGAAATTGCAATGCTGACCGTGTCTCTTCCTCACCTGAGAATCTACTGATGGAAGACTCTTGGTGTAACAGTTTAATAGTTGGAACAGTTGGCGAAGACATATTGGCTACAGTAGGTGTAATGTAGGAGCAGTAGCAGTAGTAGTAGTAGAAATGGTGGTATGAGACTGCGTTGATACAATACTAGCTTCTACATGTTCCGGCGGAGACATATAAAGAGTAAAATGTCCCACTTCGCAATGACATTGGCTACTAAAATTAGCATAAATGACCTCAAAGAACTACACCGAAGTAAACCCACACCAACTGACAACACCAGTTACTACTTACAACAACTGAACGCACTCATTACAACTTTTATGGCCTATGCGTGACATTTCATCTGACACATAAAAACTTCACAGGTAAATAGAAAAGTTACCCTTAAAATGTTATCAAAGAAAACACGCACGCCACTGAAAACCCTATTTTTCAGGGCTAACTGAGCAAAAAAAACTTTATAAGTAGCGAAAAATTACTACCACACTTTTCACTTTACACTTGTCACTTGTACTCTTAATCACAAGAACACTCTCGTAAACTACACCAGTTATCTACTAACCCTGTCTATGTTGTTTGTGTAGCACTGCACAAAATTATTGTGTTACAATGTGTATTAATAACAAAATGGCAACACTATTTGTAACACCTTTCCGTACACTTACGAGTCTGGCAACATTTCACACAATTCAACACTTTGGCGAGATGTGGTAACTCTTCCCACTCTTCCTCGCACCTCCCAACCACTCACAACACGATGCCTTCCAACCCCGCGAAATTCAGAGATGCCTAGACCAATGAACTGCGAGGAAGCTGTGACGTATTTCCTTAGCCACTCACCTTCTCATACGCCGTGACGTCAGTGAAGCGACGAATCACAGAGCAGGATTGCTCTGACGTCACTAACTCGAAGCGCGGCACACACCCTTCTCTCCCCGATCACATAGGATCACAAAGGAAAGATTTTTTTTTCACTGGCCACTTCTAACACTTCGGAACTGTTTATAAAACTGGGTAATAGTACTCACTTTAGCGCCGGTACTTATCTGGCAGTGAAATACACTTAGTGGCGATGAAGTCCTGGAGTGAGAAGTCCTTGGGCCAGATTGTTAAATGTCACCTTTCCCTTCCCATGACGGGACCGCACGACGAGTTCTCTGCGCTACACGGGAAGCCAGGGTAACGTCGAATCCTTCGCGGCTTTTCCCTTCGTGTAGTCCCGTCACGGTAAGGTTGGTATGTCGGAAGGAGTCTGTATGCCGCGTCTGTGCGCTACGCGACCTTCAACTGACTCGAAACTGAGTGGTTGTTTTACATCGTACGCTCTTTTGTACAGCACAGCAGAGTCCAGTAATTTTCATCCAATTATTAGCAGGTAAGCCCATCTCTTTGACTTTGTTACTTTTTAGCTGTGTATTAACGAAGTAATCCTTCATCTCAGAAACCAGAGAAGTGACGTAATTGTACGAAAACAAGTGCCCAGCCACACATTCGCCAGCCCACCCGCCAGCCGCTAAATGGTCCGCTCTGCCCAGACCTATCGGGAGGATTATTACCCTAACCGTCCAAACGTTTACAAGTAAGAAAACCCAAAANTTGGGGCCCCCCGGGCGAGGGCCTGGGTGGATTGCCTGCCATTAACGACGAATGGGGTGACCAGGTACGACTTAAAATTCAGGGGGCAGTCAGTGATCTACATGTAGCCGACGCCCAGTATCATCGAGACTGTATGCAACTATTCAAGACTCATGTACATGCATCTCACTCTGATAACAAGAAGACAGAGAACAACAGAGCATTTAATGAAGTAGTAAACTGTATAAAGACAGATGAATCCCGAGTTGGAATGCTGTAGAGTTAGAAAACCTATTAGTGGAGCGGCCAAGAGCCAAAAATTTAGCTTGACCCCTCCATACTTTAGAACAAGGCAAATTAGGTATCGTTGGATTCGTTAGGATGTCTACTTTGTGAAAAACGATGTTTTACATTCAGATTCTAATTCAAACATTGCCATTTAACCCATTTAACCCATTTCACCCATACAAAATTGAGAATTTTTTAATATCTTAAAAATTGTTATTTTGGCACTTACAAAGATTGAAAACTTGGTAACATCACATTAATTCCTTTCTGCCAAGTACACTCTCACAATATATTGGGTTGAAACCCACTTTAATGGTGTTTTGGACTCCCAAATACCCCAAAATTTGGGGTTTTACCCCTTTTTTGGCCATTTTTGACTCGTACTTTGTCTTCAGTTATACAAAGAAACCCTTGCGCAAAACGTCACACTCATTGTTACTTTATCACTTTCTAATTGTGTATGTTTTTTTCCTTGCAGGTTGAAGAAAGTATGGAACCACCAGAAGAACCCACTCAGAAGAGGAAAAGAACGAGTCTTTGCGAATGCTGCGTATTTTGCGAGACTTCATTATCCAAAACCAAAGCTGATAACCCAGTTGTCCAGAATCCTGGAGTCGAAGGATTGAAATCCATTCTGAAAGCTGCCGAACTTCGTAAAGATGGTGTCTATGATCGGCTGTTTCCAGTGAAAAACGACATCCTAAAAGGAGATACTGTTATCAAATTCCGCCAAAAATGCAGAGCAAATTATACGAACAAGAGGAATATCCAGATAGCCCAAAGAAACACTGGTACATGTGCTGACGCTGACGATGGCGCAACAGGCAGTGGGCCTACGGTTGGACTGTCTCGTCTCCGGCGATATGACACGTCGCAATTTGACATTCGATCAGGCTGTTTCATATGTGGGAAATCACATAGCTGGAAGGAGAAACTGTCAAACGTCTCAATTGGGACGGGGTCCACCACACGGCAAAGAGTGCTTGATGCAGCCATTCAGAGAAACGACTATGAGATTCAAATGCGAATGCTGTCAAACACTGACTTGTTTGCAATGAATGCAAAATATCATCGCTCTTGCTATTCGCATTACATCTCGCTTACCAATATTAAAGCTGCTAGTGCTGGGGCTAAGGTTGATAAATCTGACAATGCGTGTGCCTTCAAAAGTTTGTGTAAGGAGATTGAAGAGACTGTCCTGTCCAAAACCATCTCTATCACAACCTTGTCTGTCCTGAATGAACGATTGGTCGCTATATCAGCAGAGATCAACTCTAAAACCAACTAGTCTTGTATTACATGGAGATTGAAGGAGAAATTACAGAAGCATTTCGGAGACAGGATTTCATTCATCGTCCAGCCTGGGAAGTCTGATCTTGTATGCTCAGGGGATATCACAGTTGCCGAGGCCTTGAAACACGTTGTGAGGCTACAAGTGCATGTAAATTAAATTGGTGAATGTGAACTCGAATCCTCTGATGATGTCAATTCAGAAGAGGACGCTGTTGTCTTGCATAAGGCAGCTGGTATCATCAGGAAATGTATCGGTGACATTACATTTCAATCTGATCGTTATGATTCTAGTGGGAATATGGAGACAAAAAAGTGCAAGGACTTTGTTCCAAATCCTTTGTATGATTTCGTTGCATGGTGTACTTCAAAAAAAGACTTTGACAGCGCTACAAGCTATGAATCTGAGACTCACATGGGAAACATGAAATGAGAGTTCTTGCAATATGTCACAACATGATTTCTCTAGTTTGTAAAATCCATACCCCAATGTTCACGGTGGACCCTCCAACTGAGCAGCTTCACACCACTGGGTTACAGGCAGTGGATGCCGATCCTCCCATTGACGAAACCGCACCCTCTCTTGACGAAGTCAGAGAGGCTGTAGCAAAGTTGAAGGGTGGAAAGGCAGCTGGTGTTTGTAATATCAGTGCGGAGCTCCTCAAAGCTGGGGGTGAGGCCATGATCCGCGGGTTGCATGCTGTCCTGACTGCCGTGTGGCAATCAGGTACCATTCCTCCTGACTGGAAAAGGGGGCTGGTCGTCTCTATCTGGAAAGGGAAAGGGGACCGTCAGGACTGCAACAATTACCGCGGTATTACACTGCTCAGCGTACCAGGCAAGGTGCTTGCCCATCTATTGCTGACACGAATTCGCAGTCATCTGGTGAAGCATCAGAGACCTCAGCAGTCTGGGTTCACGCCTGGAAAGTCAACAACGGACCGTATCCTAGCGCTTCGTGTCCGGTGGAACGCCGACGTGAGTTTTCGACAGGGGATGCTTACAGCCTATGTTGATCTCAAGAAGGCGTTTGACTCAGTGCATCGTGAGTCACTCTGGATCTTCTGCGACTTCGAGGGATTCCTGCAAGGACTATTGGTTTGATAACTGGTCTGTATTCTGGACTGAGAGTGCTGTGAAGTGTGGGGCAGGTGTGTATCCAGCTTCTTTCCTGTTAATACAGGAGTGAGGCAAGGGTGCGTCCTTGCCCCATCACTTTTCAACGCTTGTATGGACTGGGTATTGGACAAGGTTGTAGATCAAAGTGATTGTGGAGCATCCGTCCGGTAACACCAAGATCACTGATCTTGTTTTTTGCCGATGATGCAGTAATCTTTGCTGAGTCGCTGGAGGTCCTGGTGATGGCTCTCGAGTGCGCTGCACGAGGAGGCAAAGCCTTTGGGACTTGCGGTCTCCTGGCTCAAGACCAAGGTCCAGGTTGTTTGGAGACTTACTAGATGAAGCAGTACAGTCTGTTCATGCGTGTGGCGAGGACATTGAGATCTTGGAAAGTTTTACATACCTTGGTAGCGCAGTCCATAATGACGGCGGGTCACGTCAAGAAGCCTTACGGCGGATTGGCATAGCCACACGGTGTTATGGACTCGCTCAGCGGGAGTATTTGGCGTTGTCGGTACCTGTGCAGGAGGACAAAGATCCGGATCTTCAAGTCGCTTGTGATCCCTGTCTTACTCTATGGTTGTGAGACATGGACACTAAATAGTGACTTGAAGAGACGAATCATGCTTTTGGTAATAAGTGTCTTCGCGAATCATGGGGTATCGCTGGGATGATTACGTGTCAAATCAGCGATTGCACCGTGAGACTGAATCGAGGCCTATTACCTGCATAGTCCGTCAGCGCCAACTTCGGCTATATGGGCATGTGGCACGCTACCCTGAAACCGATCCTTCCCATCGGGTTGTATCTGTAAGAGACAATCCGGCGTGGAGGAGGCCAAGGGGGCGCCCACAAGGCTCGTGGCTGGGGCAAGTTGATGTTTCTTGTCGAGAGCTGCTTGGTATGGCAAAGGAGCCTGCATGAGAACTCGCGCGTGGTGACCCCCGGGAGTGGCGTCGTAGGGTGGGCGAGGCGACGCGCCCCCCGGCGTATGCCCCCAATGATTGATTGATACCCCAATAACATTTGGTTTAGGTGTCAAGCTGCACCACGACTATGGTAGTCGAGAACTGATAGATGACCTGTCCTCTCTTGGACACAGCATACCTTATGATGAAGTGCGTAGATTCCTCACTGCCATTGCTTTGGACCAGCTGTCAACCAAGTCTGACGTTCATATACCACGTGACATTTCTGTCTATGATCCTGAGAATGTTATTAAGACCACTGTTGATGCCGCAATTGACAATTTCGATCAAAATGAACAGACAATAGACGGAAAGAACACTACACATTCAATGGCTGTGGTGTTGTATCGAAGGTCTCCTAGGCCAGAAGAAACACCTTGCATTCCAAGATCAAACCTAAAAACCCTAGATGCACAGAGCTGTGATGAGGAGGAAATCAAACGCTACAACAAACCCCATACTAAACCAGAACCATGTGTGAAATGGGAAGTCAAAGAACTGGATAAGTCTGCTAGCGATGTGGTACTAAAAGACTTGATTTGGGAAATGGCCCGTGCAAGTCCCCCTGAAACCTCACGTATTCTGGCTTGGGGTGGATTCAATTCTTTACTTAGCGAGAGAGAAATTCCACTGACTCGAATATGGTATCTCCCATTCATTAATGCGCCACCCTCTGACTTCTCTACGATCTACACGACTTTGCTGAAATTGGTTGAAATTGCAAATGCAGTGGGACAAGAACATGTTCTGGTCACTGCTGACCTGGCAATATATAGCAAGGCTGAACAGATTCTCTGGACTGAGCCAGATCCCTTGGCTGGTCGAGTGACGATGAGGCTTGGTGGGATGCATTTCACTATGGCTTTCATAGCCAGTATAGGGAAGCTGTTTAGTGATGGTGGTCTCCACAACATGCTGACAGTACCTGAAGTGTATGCTCATACGTCCGTGAGTTTGATGTTGCAAGGGAAGCAGTATGCCAGAGGTCTAAGAGGAATCAGACTGGTACACGAAGCACTGTTTCACTTGTTTCTATCAGCTGCCGAAACCTTTGCAATGAAAAACAAGTTGCCCTGGTTGGATGATGAGACCACGCACTTAATTGCAGATCTAGAGAATACCTTCAAAATGCAATCCCCGGAAGCCTGCACTGCTGTGTGTCAGGAGATTGAAATGCGCTTGTCATACTCTCTTCTCAGTACAATGAAGAAGTTCAAAGACACAGGAAGAGAACAATCAGCAACATTCCGTTAGTGGATTAGCTTTCTGGATGCTGGTGACACCCTCTTGAAGTTACTTCGGGCAGACCGTGAGGCTGATTTTGAAATGCACCTTACCGCCGTCCTTGAAGTCATACCGTACTTCTTCCCGGCAGGCCGCAGCAACTATGCACGATACACCCCAGTCTATGTTGCGGAAATGCGTCACTTGGAGGTGTCAGCTCCACGAATGTTTCAGCACATGTCGGAAGGTGGTTTCGTTGTGAAACGCTCAGAAAGGACTTTCAACTGCGTTCCTACGGATCAGGCTCTCGAACAGAATATCAATCGCGAGGCTAAAAGCCAAGGTGGTGTCATCAGTTACACACTGAGGAAAGGAGCCTTAGTTCGCTGGCTGCTGACCCGCCACATAACCGGGGAACACGCAGAACGATTCAAAGAAATGTGTACACCTACCAAGTCCAAGAATACACATGAAGAACTTGGACATGCTTGAGTGACCAAGGACCAGAATGATGTTAAAGTCATCAAGGAATACATCAAGGAACAATGCCAAGATCCATTTGACCTGGAAAGTGTGGCAACCTCCCTAGTTAATATAACTAGTGGTCAGGTGGCATCAGAAGAAGTCGAAGAGTCGATGAAGGGAGTGCCACAAAAGGGTCGGGAAATGTTCAATCAGTTCACGAAAGAAAGGCTTGGGGACGAAAAGAAGAGGAATTTCTGTGATTCAATCCCCAAGACAGTAGTCAAAACGTTTTCTGCTATTAGGAAGTGTCTTTCCAGTGATAAGGAAGGGAAGATAATGATCGATACGGAGGTACTCTTCAGAAGACTGCTTGCAGTGTCAAAGAACCGTGATGTGGATATGCGCAAGGTCCTCTCCTACGAATTGGCAGCTGTTCCGCCTTCAATGTTCCACGACGATGGTTCGATGAGGTAGACCAACAAAGCAGATCTTGTCAAAAAGCTGGAAGCAAATACGGATGAAATTCTTGTCCTTCCTAGTCAGAATTCCCCGACGTCATCGCAGTCTGCTGCATACCTCATTGATGGCATGGCAATGTGTCAGGCCCTGAACGAGAATCATTTCAAGACTTTCAATAATCTTGGAAAGGTGGTTCTGGACCGAATTGTGTGTCTTCTGAAGAACAGTGCCATGGATCCTTCCATTGACGTTGTGACGTTGGTCTTTGACCGGTACGACAGAGAACAGTCAATTAAGTCGACTGAACGACACAGACGAGGAATGATGGATTCCGGATTCAACACCAGATACAAGGGAACAGGGACGTCCCGAACTACAGGAACTTCCTCAAAACCAGTACCAACAAGGCTAGTTTAGCTTCATTCATCTGTCAGTACATCTGTGACAATGGACAAGATCTCCTGCCTGCAGATAAATCGGTAGTACTGGCAGGTGGATTTGAAGATGGAGAAGTGGTCAAAGTTCTGAATGAAGTGGGTGTGTCCAGTCTTGAGGGGTTGTACAGCACACAAGAGGAGGCGGACACTCGTCTGGTATTGCATGCAATCATGTTATCGAGAGACCATCCAAGGATAATCATTCGGTGTGACGACACGGGTGTCCTCGTCTTGTTGGTGTATTACTGGAGCAGGGGAGCACTGGCCGATGAAGTATATATGCATGCTGGGCACTCAGGGAAATTCGTCTCAAAGGAACGATTCATACCTGTTCACCATATCAGTACCAAACTCGGCAAAGCAGCATGCAAATCATTACCAACCGTGCATGCTCTGTCAGGATGTGACACGACAAGTGCTCTATACAGACTTGGAAAGCGAACGGCATATTCAGCTCTCACCAAAAATTCAGATGCCTTACAGGGCCTGGAAGCATTCCAGGATGTGCTTACTTTCGTAGATACCGCAAGGCGATTTGTCCTTCTCATGCATGGTAAAAAAACTAAAAATCTCAGTTCACTGAATAAGCTTCGTTTCGTACTCGCCACCACAACTGATAAGCCCGCATCCTTACTGCCACCAACAGATGATGCCTTCGAACAACATGTATTGCGGGCCCAATACCAAGTAGCAGTGTGGTGTCAGAGTCACATCGCAAAACCTGAGAACATGAACCCAGTTGGCCATGGTTGGCATGTGAATGCAAAGGATGAACTGTGTCCAACAATGTACAAGAATGAATCGGCACCAGCAGAGGTTAGAGACCTAACTCATTTGTACTGCACTGACAAAGGCTGTCGCGGACAAAAATGCCAGTGTGTCATTGCTGGACTTGAGTGCATTGACATTTGTTCCTGTGGTGGAGAATGTGCGAATCGGCCGGAGATAAGTGAGGTGGCAAATGGAGATGAAGTCGGAGATGATACGGACATGATGGTGTAAATACTGTAAGTAATCTTTGTAAGTGCCAAAATAACAATTTTTAAGAAATTCCAACATTCTCAATTTGTTATGGGTTAAATGGGTTAAATGGCCATGTTTTAATGAGAATCTGACTGTAAAACATCATTATTCATAAAGTAGACATCCTAATGAATCCAACAATACCTCATTTGCTTTGCTCTAAAGTGTGGAGGGGTAACTCCTTAAATAAGGCCCTTTTTTGGCCTCGACCGCTCCACTATATACAGGTCATACGGTGGACACAATTTATCTCGCAGAATGTTGATTGAATGCTTATCTGATTACATGGGACCGGAACTTTTGGTTCCCTCAGCAGCTGGTATATCAAGTATACTAGTATTCCGGAGTCAAGCGTCAAAACACATGACCATAGTGGAAGATCATGATGATGTTACAGATATAGCCATAGGAAGGCTGGTCAAGCACATTAAGAGAAAATGCAAGAAAATTAAACATGATCAATCAACTTATCAAACTAGAATATCCTCCAGTGATCTTGCCAAAGATTGCAGCTCAACGTTGGAATACTTGCTGAGTCAACTTAAGGCCGGTTCCCACTAGCCCGCTTGTACGGCCGCCGTACAACAACAATGAACAACAATGACGTCACAATGACGTCACAAAAAAGTCGACCACACCGCCGTACCGCTGTACGGCTGCCGTACAAAGTTAAAATCAAGTCATCTCTCCCGCTCGGCGGAAGTGCAAACCATGCCCAGTTACCACAAATTCCACTCAAGCGGTGATGATGGTGACGTCATTGTTGGGCGATGTACGGCAACGGTGGCCGTAGAAACGGGCTAGTGGGAACCGGTCTTTAAACCGCGACTATCTTATTCTCTGACAGCAACATTGATATACCACATAGTGACTGGTGCTGTCTGCAACAAACCTGCAATGCTCCAGATTGCCCTCAGTGTCGTAGCACGTGATAGAGCTATACTAGAATTGCTACATTCCTACGGTGTAACGTGCACTTATGATGAAGTGAAGAGGTTCAAAAGCTCAGGTGCCCATGCTGCTTCACAAAGCCAAGAGAAACTTCTCGCTCGATGACCAAGATTCCTGTTCCAGTGCTGGAAGATTTTCTGAAGGGTAACCATGTGATGAGACATCAGTGTGGAATATGGAATGGGCTGTGTTCAGATCTATACATCGAATCGACCTCCATGCGATATGGTCACAGCCAAGGGCGCATAGTGGGGATCACACTGAAGCCATCTGCTCTTAAGCGCTAGGCATTGAGTCTTCACATATGCTCCCAGTTGAAGAAAGATGTCCTATCATTGGCCAATGATGAGGCCCAAGTTGACATCACAGTACACAAGGAGGGAGGTCCATCTATAATTAAAACGGATGCTGCAGATCGTGCAAAGATCCAAGACAAACTAACCACCTGTATTGACTCACTAGACCCTACAACACATGCTCCAAATAGCCTTGTCAACATTGTTACAGGCCAGATTGCACCAGTCACTGTAAATGTTGAGGACTCTGTACAGCTTGGAGAGAATCTCATGAAGTTTTTTGAGAAAGGATGGCCAGAGAATTTTTTAAACCCCTAACAAAGACTTATCACAATGGCAGCATCAAAGAAGAACCTCAACGTAGATGGAGTTGGAGTCTATGACACATCATTGATCTACTCGAGAGTTATGTGTCTGCAGAAGACCAGAGACATTGATATGAAAGATGTACTGGGATATGAATTGCCAGGTGTCCCTCCATCCATGTTTGATGAAAATGGGGATTTGCGCATCACCAAATCAAAGTCGACACTGAAATCGAGCATCCAAGTGGAACTCTTGGATCGTCAGTCAACTCCATCTGACTCCATACTGATTGATGGTTGTGCAGTGTTGTGGATCATCGCATGGCCTACAAACGGGACTGTGCAACAATATCTCCAGAATGTATCCAGCTATATAGTAAATCATCTGCAGACAGCTGACACCTACCTGATCTTTGACAGGTATTATGTGGAAGCATCAAGGAAGCAATTCATACTGCCAGAGCAGGCCAAGAAGCAAGCAGAACACACCAGCTATCTCTCACAACTCCTCTCCCTCCCGAGAAAGTCTGCCTGGCTGTATCGCACAATAAAAAGCAGCTCATCCAACTACTCTGTGGTTACCTGAGAAAACAAAATGATACCTTTCCCAGAAATGGAAATCACCTTGTCATTACAGGATCAGACCCAAAACCCATACAGATTACATACGATACTATCACAGAGAGACACGACCTGCGAACCACTCATGAGGAAGCGGACATTATCATACCACTGCAAGTTGTTAGAACAGCCAATTCTGGGATGAAGAGCATTCGTGTTGTTTCCGATGACACACATGTATTTGTCCTGTTAGTACACTACTACAAGAGTGAGAAGCTGACCTGTGTCATAGTGATGGTTGGTACAAGCCCATCCTGCAAGAGTTGCAACATCAAGGCCACAGCAGAGAAACATTCTGTCATAGTGGATAACATTCTTCCAGCACATGTACTATCAGGATGTGACACAGTCTCTTGCCTCCATGGTTTGGGTAAAGGAACTGTATTGAAAATGCTGAAAAGTGGAAAGAAGCTCACAAAGCTTGGAGTACTTAGTGGGATGGGGGATGTAGTAGCCCAATGCACCACATTCATTGCATCCTGCTATGGCATAACTGGAGAATCGAACATGACGGCAGTTCGCTACCAAGTTTGGTTAAAGAAAACTGCCAACAAGAAGCTGAATTCAGCAACTTAATTGATGACTCTTCCTCCAACTACTGAAGCTTTTAACGAACATGTGCACAGGGCACATTTCCAGACAGCAATATGGAGGAATGGTCTTCAAAGGGACCCTCCAGACATAAACCCAGTCCACTATGGATGGTCAATGAATGGTGCAACACAGAAGCTAGAACCAGTTGCATTAATATTACCACCAAATGTGTCTCCAGCTCCATTTGATGTGCTAAAGCTAATCAAATGTGGGTGTGCTACTGCAACTCCCTGCTCCAGCATGTGCTGTAGCTGCTCTAATGCCCGGATATCGTGCACAGTCTTCTGTGCTTGTCGAGGAGATGAGGACTGCGTTAACCCAAATACAGTTATAGCTGGAAGAATTGACAATGCTTCTCAAGTGTTTTAGCTATTAGATAGTGTTCAGTTCTCAAACTTCATGTAGAAATAAAAATAAAAAACATTCAAGACATATTCCATGGCATTCTATGACCTTTAAAACATATATTTTGACACCAAAATCAAGTTTTTATGTAAACTAGGAGGAAAATTATGATAAAAAATGTATTTTGCTGGATACGGCTGGCGGCCATTTTGAATTCCGTAAATTAAACAATTTCCCCAAGGGTGCCATTATTGCACCGGGTTGATATTCAATAAGTAGCACCTAAAGAACAACTAAAGACAATAAAACGGTTGTTAGCTTCCAAAACAAGGTTCAGCAAAAATATCAGTTTGGCTACTAGACTACGTATAGGGAGTAGAAGCAAAGAAAGTGAGAGAAAATGTTTATTTTGCTCTCATTATCTTATTGTAGGTATAGCTTATTGTAATTAATTTATATTATTTATGATATGCAGTAATGTCTCGTGAAGATGATGGTATTGTATTGTTTGTATTGTTTGTTTTTTTAGAGGATAATGCCTCAGAGCCATAGTGATCTACCGCTACAGCATATTAGTGTTGGCCGAAGCCACCACCCCGGGAGGGGGGTCACAAACCCCCGGCTAACACCCGGTACCCATTCACTGCTGGGTGGACAGGGGCTCGGGTCTTAAGAAAGACCACCCATCTATCTTCGCTCCGCCCGGGGATCGAACCCGGGACTTCTCGGTTGTGAGCCGAGCGTGCTAACCACTACACCACGCACTACCCATAGGTAGGCTCAGTTTTTTTTTAGATATCATCTGTAGTTTGAAAATAAGTTTGGTATGTCCACTATTATAAAGCTACCAGATGATATTTAGGAAAACAGAGCATGGGTAAAGTGGAGTCGCCAGGACTAAGCTATGGAGAGTGTCCTTGCCAAACCTGAATACAGAATAGTCAAGGTTTTTTTTTTTTTTTTTTTACATCATAAAGTACTGACCAAGGGCACAAGAAAAATGGGTAACACAAAGCCCGCTTAGTTGCCAGTCCCTATAAAGAAGACAGTAAGAGAATAAAAGAAAAAAGAGGGGTGTGCCAATTTAGTTCGGGAGGTGTCTTGTTACTCTTTTTTTGAAAAGATTTAAGTCATAGGAAAGTGAAAAATAGAAACAGGAAGAGAGTTCCAGAGTTTTACCAGTGAAAGGGATGAAAGAGTAAAGATACTGATTAACTCTTGCATTAGGAAGATGGACAGAATAGGGATGAGAATGAGTAGAAAGTTTTTGTGCAGCGAGGCCGCGGGAGGGGGGGAGGCATGCAGTTAGCAAGTTCAGAAGAGCAGTGAGCATGAAAATAACGATAGAAGAGAGCAAGAGAAGCAACATTGCGGCGGTGATTTAAAGATTGAAGACATCAGTCAGAGGAGAGGAGTTGATGAGACGAAAAGCTTTTGACTCAACCCTGTTTAGGAGAGCTGAAATGAGTGGATCCTCCCCAAACATGTGAGACATACTCCATACATGGGCGGATAAGGCCCCTGTAGAGAGCAAGCAATTGGAAGGGAGAAAAAAAAGGACGCAGACGCCACAGCACACCTAACTTCTTAGAAGCTTTTTTTAGCAAGAGATGAGATGTGAGATTTCCAGTTCAGATTTTTAGTAAGGATAGTCCTAGAATGTTCATTGTAGAAGAAGGAGACAGTTGAGTGTCATTGAAGAAGAGGAGATAGTTATCTGGTAGGTTTTGTCGAGTAGATAGGTGAAGAAATTGGGTTTTTGAAGCATTGAACAAAACAAGGTTTGCTTTGCCCCAATCAGAAATTATATTAAGATCAGAAGTTAGGCGCTCGGTGGCATCTCTCCGTGAATCACTTAGCTCCTGTTGAGTTGGACGTCTAATAAACAACGTTGAAAAATGCAGAGTAGAATCATCAGCGTAGGAGTGGATAGGGCTTTGAGTTAGACTTAGAAGATCATTAATAAATAATAGAAAGAGAGTGGGTGATAGGACAGAACCCTGGGGAACACCACTATTGATAGATTTAGGAGAAGAACAATGTCCATCTACAGTAGCTGCAATAGAACGGTTTGAAAGGAAACTTAAGATGAAGGTACAGAGAGAAGGATAGAAACCGAATGAGGGTAGTTTGGAAATTAAAGATTTGTGCCAGACTCTATCAAAAGCTTTTGATATGTCAAGGGCAACAGCAAAAGTTTCACCGAAACCCCTAAAGGAGGATGACCAAGATTCAGTTAGGAAAGCTAGAAGATCGCCAGTAGATCGCCCTTTACGGAAACCGTACTGACGATCAGATAGAAGATTGTGAGCAGATAGATGCTTAAGTATCTTCTTATTAAGTATAGATTCAAAAACTATAGAAAGGCAGGAATTCAAAGCTATAGTACGGTAGTTTGAAGGATTAGAACGGTCACCCTTCTTAGGGTTGGATGTGGGCAAACTTCCAGCAAGAAGGAAAGGTGGAAGTAGATAGACAAAGACGGAAAAGTTTGACCATGCAAGGTGCAAGCACAGAAGCACAGTTTTTTAGAACAATAGGAGGGACTCCGTCAGGACCGTAAGCCTTCCGAGGATCTAGGCCAGAAAGGGCAAAGAAAACATCATTCCGAAGGATCTTAATGACAGACATAATATAGTCAGAAGGTGAGGAAAGGAGGAACAAGCCCTTCATCAACCAGAGTGGAATTTTTAGCAAGATTTGAGCGAAGAGTTCAGCTTTAGAAGTAGATGAGACAGCTGTGGAGCCATCTGGTGAAGCATAGGAGGGAAAGATGCAGAAGAAAAATTGTTTTGAGATGTTATTTGCTAGATGCCAGACGTCACGAGAGGAATTTGATTCAGAAAGATTTTGACATTTTCTATGAATGAAAGATTTTTTGGTAAGTTGAAGTAAAGATTTGGCATGATTACGGGACAGAAAATATAAAAAGCATGAGTTTCAGGAGAATGGATGCTTACGGTACCGTTTGTGAGGCACCTTTTATCCAGGACAGCATGAGAAAAGCGGAGTTAAACCAAGGTTGAAGGGCTTTAGGATTAGAGAAAGTGTGTGGAATGTACGTCTCCATGCCAGAGACTATGACCTCAGTTATGCACTCTGCACAAAGAGATAGGTCTTTGACATGGAAGCAGTAATCATTCCATTGAAAATCAGAGTAGTACTGCCTTAGGTCTTCCCCAAATTTGCTGAGTTGAACTGCCAGAAGTACCTCCGCTTAGGTGGGTCCCGAGACGGTACCGGAGCGATAGGACAGGTTACAGAAATAATATTGTGATCGGAGGAACAAAACGGAGAGAATAGTTTTCACAGAGTAAGCAGAAGGGTTAGTAATTAGGAAAAGATCAAGAATGTTGGGCGTGTCTCCCAAGGCGGTCAGGAATACGGGTAGGGTGCTGCACCAGCTGCTTTAGGTCTTGGAGGATAGAAAGTTGTAGGCTTGTTCACCAGGTTGGTCACTGAAAGAAGATGATAGCCAAAGCTGGTGGTGAACATTGAAGTCCCCAAGAATGGAAATTTCTGCTAAAGGAAAATGAGATGAGATGTACTCAACTTTTGATGTTAAATAGTCGAAGAATTTTACATAGTCAGAGGAGTTAGGTGAGAAATATACAGCACAGATAAATTTA
Organism: Chionoecetes opilio; assembly: GCA_016584305.1. Classification (NCBI taxonomy): domain Eukaryota; kingdom Metazoa; phylum Arthropoda; class Malacostraca; order Decapoda; family Majidae; genus Chionoecetes; species Chionoecetes opilio. Next base: position 41,426 of record JACEEZ010017517.1, on the reverse strand, counting down.
GTAAGAGAGTGACATTGAAGTCGAAGCCAGATGGTAGAAAATTCGGAAGATTCAAGGCCGTGGGCAAGAGAGCAAGTGATGTCATTGCACACATATACGCAACAGCCAGCTTTGGATTGAAAATGAGAATAGAGACAGTAAAGAGGAGACAGAAAAAGGTCAGCTGTCAGTGCTCACAGACAACTGGGTTTTTGGTGAGGAAAGAAGATGAGGTTTAGAGGAGGAGAATGATGAGGTAAAGTAATGTCTGTATTAACATTTAATTGTGTTTTATTTGGATAAGTTTTCAATGTAGTCATGAGTTTGCTTGGCCCCCAGATCTGAGATGTGAGGATGGCAATGGAGCAAGTTGTCTCCCTTTATGACCTCACCTGACATTCCTGGTCTCACCTTGACATGCCGCCGCCCTCGCTAATGCTACCTAGGTGACACAGACAAGACACTTGAGATTGCTGCATTTCTTTATTTAGATTTATTTGCAAAGAATTATAGCTTATTTAACAGCAAGAGTTTATGTATGAGTACAGTATATTATGTGGTGGGTATTTGAAGACGACGGCTTAGTGGTAGTGGCAAGACAATGCTAAGAGGAATAAGAAAATAAAACATAAGGAAGCTACAAGAGGCTGTGAGACCTACACAGGTAGTTCCTGTTACTTAACACTACCTACATCCACCTTTCATCCTCATCCATGCATTTATCCAGCCTCCTTTTAAAGCTCTATAATGACTCCGCACTAATTACCTGTCTACTGAGTCCATTCCAATCATTTACCACCCTATTTGTGAACCAGTTTTTCCCTATTTTTTTTTTAAAAACTACGCTTTTCCCCAGCTTGAATCCGTTACTTCTTGTTCTACCCTCGTTAATAGCCGTAAAAATGTTAATAGGTTAATAGCATCAGAATAAGAGTATCAGAGCATACAAGGAGAATAAATGAGGCTTTCTGTTGCAGTTATCTTCTTGGGGGAGCTCTTAGTAACAAGAAGCAGTCATTGAATATTCCATAATCAGTATCTATCTATATCAATCAATGGGTGAGGAGTAGGGGATGAATCAGACATCAGAATATTTTTTTCTGTCATATAACGTGTGTAGGCAGTGACCTCCAGGGCTGTAATGGTTGGCTTGGCAGGATTTTTATAGTGACGCCTGTGATTAGAGGCTCATGCCGCCCCCCTGTGTCCTCCCATGCACTCGCCGTCGAAGGCAGAGTTAATGGGCAGCATGTGGGTGTTTAAGCCACTCGACGGTGGCAGATAAATTTTAAGCGGATTTTGGCACCTCTCGGGGATTGAAATCTGCTCACCAAGCATGGCACTGAAGACGCTTACCACTCTGCCACTGCCTCCCTGTGGGTGGATGAGGAAAATCAATTGAGGAGTGAGTTTTGAAATGACAAGATATGCATGGTGCTACGTGCAGATAATGTGGTAGTTATAAATAGGTCAGCAGAGATAGTTAGGCAGTTAGGCATAGTGGGCAGCCTGGGGTAATCCCTACAGGGGGTTCTGCGTCCCTGGCCACGGTGAGCAGTAAGGCCAATCCCTGACATAGATTGGTTGGGGGGGGGGTTTGCAACCTCTCCCTGTAAAAACTAAACTAGCCACAAACATGTTAAGAGGTAGAGGCCGGGGGCGCGGTAATCGCGCCCCCGACCCGGTTTTGCCGGGGGGCCCGACCATGCAGACCCCAACTATGCCGATGCAGGGGAGGGGTCTGCCTATGACGAGTGCGGGGCAAAGCCCTCGGGAATCCCGCACTCTAAATCAAGTGGTAGGGCCCCCTAGCCCAACTTTTTCTTATGGGGTGGCCGGGGCAGTGGCAGAGGCGGCGCCTGCCCGTCGAATCACTCCTGGGGTCAACCTGCGGAGGATTCTTCGTGTGGGCTCGTGGAACGTTCTGAGCCTCTCAGACGATCATCGACTACCTCTCCTATCGGGCGAGCTCAGTAGGCTCAGGGTGGATATAGTGGGACTCTCTGAGACGAGGAGGCCTGGCAGTGGTGAGACTAGCGGCGGGGGATACACCTACTACTGGTCTGGCATGAGCAATGGTCACCGTGTACGGGGAGTAGCGATAGGCATCTCAAGCAAACTGCAGCCGTCAGTTGTGAGGTTACTCCGGTTGATGAGCGTATAATGCGGGTGAGGATGAAACACACTCTGGGTTTCATGTCTCTTGTTGCTGTGTACGCTCCTACCGAGATGCGTAAAACTGAGGAGAAGGAGATGTTCTACGCCAAACTCGACTCTGTATTAGACCAGTGTCCTCCTCGGGACACACTCATTGTCTTGGGCGACTTCAATGCTACTACTGGCACTGTGAGAGATGGCTACGAGTTATGTGTTGGTCCCCATGGCTCCGGTACCAGAAACACCAACAGGTCTCTGCTTCTGAACTTTGCAAGGTCCAGAAGGTTGAGAATTGCAGGTTCTTGGTATCAGAGACCAGAGCTGCACCGCTGGACATGGTATAGTAATGCCGGAGGGGTAGCAAAGGAGATCGACCACATCCTCGTTAGCACTCGTTGGAGGATCCTCCAGAACTGCAGGGTTTACCGGAGTGCTGAGTTCTGTGGAACAGATCACAGACTTGTTGTTGCTACACTTAAGCTTCATGTCAAGTCCAGAAGAATCTCAACAGGTAACCATACTGTGTTTCATCTTGAGAAACTGAAGGACTTGACATGTGCTCATGAGTATGCGGTGGCAGTCTCAAATCGGTTTGATGTGCTTGGTGCTCTCGGGGACCCTGTAGAACTGTGGGATACCTTCAAACGTGAAACTCTACAGGCTGCCAAGGAGTGTATTGGGGAGCACCCGAGGTCAAGGCGTGGTTTTTGTCTCGACGGAGACGCTGGAGAAAATCGAGGAGAGTCGCGCTGCCAGGCTGGCTGGGAACCGGGACCAGCACCGGGCTCTGTCACGCCGGACTAGAACCCTCCTGGGAAGAGACAAGGAGAGGTATGTCAGGAGTCTCGCTGAGGATGTCGAGGGTCATTTGAACGCTAATGACCTCCGACCCGCCTACCGAGCCCTGAAGAAGCTCCGTTCCAAGTCTCCTTCTCGGGCGAGTGCTATTCGAACAGCAGATGGGCGCCTCGTGTCGGACATGGATGGGCAGATGGCTCGTTGGGCTGAGTACTTTGGGCAGTTGTTCACGGTGGACCCTCCAACTGAGCAGCTTCACACCACTGGGTTACAGGCAGTGGATGCCGATCCTCCCATTGACGAAACCGCACCCTCTCTTGACGAAGTCAGAGAGGCTGTAGCAAAGTTGAGGGGTGGAAAGGCAGCTGGTGTTTGTAATATCAGTGCGGAGCTCCTCAAAGCTGGGGGGGAGGCCATGATCCACGGGTTGCATGCTGTCCTGACTGCCGTGTGGCAATCAGGTACCATTCCTCCTGATTGGAAAAGGGGGCTGGTCGTCCCTATCTGGAAAGGGAAAGGGGACCGTCAGGACTGCAACAATTACCGCGGTATTACACTGCTCAGCGTACCAGGCAAGGTGCTTGCCCATCTATTGCTGACACGAATTCGCAGCCATCTGGTGAAGCATCAGAGACCTCAGCAGTCTGGGTTCACGCCTGGTAAGTCAACAACGGACGTATCCTAGCGCTTCGTGTCCTGGTGGAACGCCGACGTGAGTTTCGACAGGGGATGCTTGCAGCCTATGTTGATCTCAAGAAGGCATTTGACTCAGTGCATCGTGAGTCACTCTGGGATCTTCTGCGACTTCGAGGGATTCCTGCAAGGACTATTGGTTTGATAACTGGTCTGTATTCTGGGACTGAGAGTGCTGTGAAGTGTGGGGCAGGTGTATCCGGCTTCTTTCCTGTGAATACAGGAGTGAGGCAAGGGTGCGTCCTTGCCCCATCACTTTTCAACGCTTGTATGGACTGGGTATTGGACAAGGTTGTAGATCAAAGTGATTGTGGAGCATCCGTTGGCAACACCAAGATCACTGATCTTGTTTTTGCCGATGATGCAGTAATCTTTGCTGAGTCGCTGGAGGTCCTGGTGATGGCTCTTGAGGCGCTGCACGAGGAGGCAAAGCCTTTGGGACTTGAGGTCTCCTGGCTCAAGACCAAGGTCCAGGTGTTTGGAGACTTACTAGATGAAGCAGTACAGTCTGTTCATGCGTGTGGCGAGGACATTGAGATCTTGGAAAGTTTTACATACCTTGGTAGCGCAGTACATAATGACGGCGCGTCACGTCAAGAAGTCTTACGGCGGATTGGCATAGCCCACGGTGTTATGGACTCGCTCAGCGGGAGTATTTGGCGTTGTCGGTACCTGTGCAGGAGGACAAAGATCCGGATCTTCAAATCGCTTGTGATCCCTGTCTTACTCTATGGTTGTGAGACATGGACACTAAATAGTGACATGAAGAGACGAATCAATGCCTTTGGTAATAAGTGTCTTCGCAGAATCATGGGATATCGCTGGGATGATTACGTGTCAAATCAGCGATTGCACCGTGAGACTGAATCGAGGCCTATTACCTGCATAGTCCGTCAGCGCCAACTTCGGCTATATGGGCATGTGGCACGCTACCCTGAAACCGATCCTTCCCATCGGGTTGTATCTGTAAAAGACAATCCGGCGTGGAGGAGGCCAAGGGGGCACCCACAAGGCTCGTGGCTGGGGCAAGTTGATGTTTCTTGTCGAGAGCTTCTTGGTATGGGAAAGGAGCCTGCATGGGAACTCGCGCGTGGTGACCCTCGGGAGTGGCGTCGTAGGGTGGGCGAGGTGACGCGCCCCCCGGCGTATGCCCCCAATGATTGATTGAGAGATAGTTATGGAAGAATTTTGGTGCAGAATTCAGCAGAGGGACATAACTATGGTGGTAGTCAATAGGTGAGTGACGATGAGAAAAGCTGCGTGTAGACAGGACCTGTAGGGAATGAGTGACAAGATAGGTGTTGTACAAGGCAAGCAAGGAATGGAGATGAGCCCCAAGGGAGAATTTCTATAAGGTATCAAAAGATAATTTTTGAGTGTCGTATAAATGATAGCGAACAAATATCCTTAGCTTTGAGAAGTACAGAAGTTTATGCGTGATGTAGATGTATCCAGACTGCATTGAATGAGGGATATGTAGACTCTTAGATGTAGATGAAACTGTAGATGAGCCCCAAGGGAGAATTATAGATTAGAATGAAAAGATTATTTTTAGTATGAACCAATAGGTGGGCTGATTTATTGAGTGCAGTATAAATGATAGCGAGCAAATATCAGTATAGATGTGACTGCATTGACTGAATGAGAGATAGAGAAACTTAGTCTCCCTATGAGTAGAAGAGAGACCGATAGAGAAGACAGTACTGAGAATAGCACTGAACTCTACAGTGATAGTAGCTGGTAGAGATGACATGGGGTGGCATGTCTTGAGTGACAGGCCAATGCAACGTTGAGATGTGACTCAAGGTTGATCTGTGGAATGCAAGGAGTGCTAGATGGGAGGGGAATGTTAAAGGTTGATCTGTGGAATGCAAGGAGTGCTAGATGGGAGGGGAATGTTAAAGGTTGATCTGTGGAATGCAAGGAATGCTAGATGGGAGGGGAATGTGTGAATGAGGAATGATGAACAGAAGCAGAGAACTGGATGTGAGAAACAGGAACAGTGAATTTAAACAGTGAAATGTGTGGTAGGTACTGTGAGAAAATGGAAAAAAGTCGAGATGTGAAATGTGATGTGGTATGAGGAGAGCTTTTATGGTGATATTCTAACCAAAGTGTGGGGACAGTGTATGGGAAACAGTGTATTACTTCCCTACACTGTCCCCACACACTGGTTAAAATATCAGCATAGAAGCTTTCCTCATCCCATCTATCCATCTGCTACTATCCTGCCCCTATCTGATGTACTACTGCCCGTTCCAGTTCTTTTCCTCATCTGTCCCTTTCCCGACCTCCCTGTCTTGCGGACATTCTCCCGGAATGCCCCTCCTTCCTCTAACAAATACACATCCTTCATTTGATCTAACCATCCTGCTGTAACAATCCATCCCTCACCGTTTCACTATTGCTCTATAACCCCTCCCCTTTTATATGCTTTGCCATAGTGCCATATGACCTCTGATGTCTGGCACATACATTTCCCCATGACAATCAATCTCTCCATCTCAGTCCTACGTCTCACATCCCAATGTTTCCACTTTCTCTCAGTACCTACCACACATCTCACTGCTTTATTTCTACATTATGTTCTCAATCCCACAGCACAGCATGCCCGATATGACACGAGAGACAATGAAACTCTATTATTGGAGTGAGAAAAGTGTGGGAGCAGAGACTGATGGTGCGAGTGATTTAGAATTTAGGAATTAAGATAGCGTGATATGAATGAAATGATGGTATTAACGGAGAGAGAATAAATGGAAAGAAAACTATTGCGGGAGTGAACAGTGTATTCGAGATGGCTTGATATGAATTAAATGGTGGTTAAAAACTAAGGGAATTAATGAAAAAGACGATTGTAGGAATGGAACAGTGTCGTTAAGAGGGAATTCTGGAAGAGTTGTGTGCTTGGTATTGGGTGTTTAGTGTTCTCGCTTCTCTACAGACCATGAATGAAACGGTATAAACGGAGAGAATGAATGGAAAACATGATTGAATTCCCAGAGTATACTTAAAAAAGGGAATGCTGGTAGTGTTGTGTATTGGGTGTTAAAGTAATCGTCCAGACCCATTTTTTCTTTGCATAATTATGTTGCATGATCATTCAAAATACCTAATCCACAAAAAAATAATTCATTTCCACGCCTTATTTCCCTAAAAACATGACTTTTGTAAAAAGCGCGGGAAAAACAACAGCCACATTCCAGCCTTGGCGCGAAACTTGCTGATGACGTCACAGCAGGAAGCCTCCCAGCCCCGCCCGACACAGACACACGGAGACTTAGAGAAAAATACAGTACCCGAAGAATCCCGGGTGCTTCTGATATATTTTTTGTGCGACACGGCACATGCTTGCATCCTGCATGGACACAGCATGAAAGCTGTGCCCTTCCCGAGAGTTTAGCACCCATTCACAACCCACACGGCGACGATATATGTGTGCAGACGTGTCGAGCGGCGGAGAGCTGCGAGTAGTAGCGAGCCCTCTCATCTCGGTGGCCTCGCTACTATCCCCTACTACCCGCCGCTCTACACGTCTGCACACATATATCGTCGCCGCACATGTTGCAAATGGGTGCTAAGCTCTCGGGAAAGGCACAGCCCCCCCCTGCTGCACCCACACAGGATGCAAGTACATGCCACATCGCACAAAAAATATATCAGTAACACCCAAAATTCCCCAAGTACTACATTTTTCTCAGAGTCTCCGCGCCTCTGTATCAGGCAGGGCTGAGAGGCTTCCTGCTGTGACGTCGCCGAGCCGTGGTGTGTCGTCTGCTGGTCGCCAGTTGTGTTTTGAGAGCTCGGGGAATTTACAGATTTTGAATGCGGATCATTTAAAAACGGGTGACTGGATGCAAAAAGTGACAACATATTGTTGATATACTCAATCATGGCTATATTTTGACTGCATTAAATCAGGAATGATGAAATGGCCTGGACGATTACTTTAAGTGTGCTGGTGGCGACTATAGTGTTATCTACGGTAGGTAAACAATATGCTATTCCTGTCATAATCCTGATACAATACTAGTGTTTAGAGACAACTCAGGCTAGATACTAATAGTGTACAGGGTTATTATAAAGTATAGACTCTTGACTATAATAATTAATGACGCTAGGATAAGAATGTCTCAGTTTTCAATCTAGGGCGTGAGGGGAGGAGGAAGAAGGGGAGAGGAGGAGGAAGGGGGGGGGGGGGGAGGGGAGGGACGAGGAGGAGGAAGGAGGGGAGAGGGGGAGGATAAGGAAGGAGGTGGGACAAGAAAGGGAGGAGAGGAGGAGGAGGAAGGAGAAGAAGGGAGAAGAGGAAATGGGAGGAGGAAGAACTATTTTTTTAAAGTATCCTTCGCTTTGTATACCATCCTTCAGAGTCCTTCACGGGCCTCTTTGCTCCTTCACACATCCTACAGGAGTCATAGGAGGGCATTAGAAGTCCCACAGGATTGCTATAGTATTCCTAGGTTTTTATAAGTACTTTGACAATTCCATGGGTGGCTCAAATAGGGATTTGTGGGAATTAAATTGATAGGATGACTTGAATGGTTACACTCCTAAATATAAATTAAAAAACTGGTGCTTGAATTAAACTCACAACTGAAAAAGATAATTAAATTAAGGGACAACTTGAAATTAACTAACTACCACTAAAAATGTTTACGTGATGGTAGTGGCGTCCAAATTGTACCAAGAAATTCTTATTTTTGAATTAAATAAGCAGGAGAACTGAAGGGTTAACGCCAGGGCTCCGCAAAAGTTTTACTTAGCTGGTGACGTCTTAGAGTTGGAAGACATGATGTTTGAGAAAAATTTTAGGGGGGGGACGAACCCCTGATGTTTCCAGCGGAGTCATGGCCCGGGGAATGGTTTAGTAACCCTGCTTTCCGAAAGGGTGGGTGGGGGGACACCGTACATTAGTGGAAAAATATTCAAAAAAAATTCATTTTTTAGAGAGGTGACACTGTGCCCAAAACAAACTTCACAATATGGCCCACCAGGGTTCCCCTCAGAATATTAAACTAGAAAATAAGGGTCTTTTAAAGGGTTTTTTTAAAAATTTTTGGCCCCTGCCCTGTGCCCCCCCCGGGGGGGGACACCGGATCGGTAGGGGGGGGGGACCGTATGATATTTTTAAACTCATTTTACATCAAAATTTTATTGTTTTTTTTTTCCCTAAAAATCAACAATATGCAAGCCTAGACCCCCCCTTATTATTAGGTGATGAAATGAAAGAAAAGCTCATATAAAATGCATTTTTTAAAAAAGATGGTCTAGGTATTTTTAGCTCACTATCAAAAGTGCATATGAAGGCATGCAGGGGGGGGAAAACCTTCCCAGGTCAGCCTGCCTTTTGGTGATCCCCTTGGAGGTCACCAGGACCCCCTTGCCTTTCTGGATCAACAGAAGCTTTCTAGGATGGTAGGGAAGGTGAACGGTCTGGGTGTTAGGGGACTTCACCGGAGGAAAGAAAGGTTTTAATTTCCATCCTCCATGAGGCCCAAACACCTGAGCAAATGACACTAATTGCCCACCCCTTCCCCCCTCCAGCTTCAGCTAAACCCGAACAAAGTCCCCCCCCTGTGATGTTTTCGCAGCAAAAGGGTTGATGCTGCAGTCCAGGTGCCCTCTCGCCACCTCATCGAGTACTGGGGAGGAGTCGCCCACTGAAGCGGACTCATAAACCCTTTTCCCCTCGCAGTGGTGTCTTCCCCCGGGACGGGCACAGACTTCTTCCGCTGTGGCCCCTTCTTCTTCCCAAAGTTTTTTTTTTCACCCGCTGCCTTCTTTTTGTCTTCCGCTTCTGCCTCTTCTTCCCTTAAAACCTCAGGTCAGATATTGCCTCCTCATTTCGGTTAAAATGCAGGCCCGCACCTCTTCCGTCCCTTTCCATAAGTACGAGGATTAGCCTTAGGGAACGGCCTGAACACTCGGGGGGGGTTTTTTTAAGTCTGCTGTTGAAAAGGGTGCCTGGGGGGCAGGGTGGCTTGCTGGGCCCGGGGGGGCAGGGTGCATCGTGCGGGGGCCCGGGGGTGGCAGGCTTGTGTGCTGGGGTCGGGGTGGCAGGTTTTGTCGTCGGGGCCCCCGGGGGTGGCAGGGGGGTCGTGCGGGGCCCGGGGGGGCCCAGGCTCTTTTCTTTGGGGGGGCCCCGGGGGGGGCAGGCTCTGTCGTGGGTCTCGGGGTGGCAGGCTCTGTCGTGCGGGGCCCGGGGGGGCAGGCACATCATCTAGCCGGGAGACACAGGGGGAAAGGGGGTTAGCTTTGGGGTTGGCCTTCACCCAGTCGTCCTCCCCATCTGAACTTCCCCCATAGAAAAAGGGAGTAACTTCCATAAAAAACTGGGGTGGGGTCGCTCTTTTACATGCGCTCCTACAAACACATCTTTGGGGAAGATGTTGCGATTGAGGGCCATTCCCAGTCCCCCCAAACCCCGAGAATGGGGGAGGGGGTAGTGGCTTTGGCCCATGCCTCGAAGCAAACCTGGCAACTTGTGGATTTTTTGTGCTCTTTAGGGTGCATGAGCGCGTGGTCGTCATAGGGCGGAAGTTTTAAAGGGGACAAAGACACTCCATCAATGGCGGGAGTTTGTCTGTTGTTGCGGAGGAAGGTAACAACACGATACCATGTTTTATCGCAAACTCAACGGGCTGATGTTCATTGACATTCAGTTTGTCCATATCAAAGAATTTTGTTTCTCTACAGAAGAACAAGATTTCCAGGGAGTGTAAAGGGGTTCGCACAAGCATTCACCTTTTCACCGCCACTGGGAAATGCAATACCCCTTTTGGGAAACCCAAAGATCGGTCCTCATGAAAGCGGGATTCCATCGGCAGGGGAATTATAAACATGGAGGGATGGACTGCCCCACAATTTATAATCCCCACAACGTCATCGCCCCGCGTTCCCACGAGTTACCTGCGTGGCTACTGGCGGGCCCTCGCACACACAACCTTGACGGCTTCATAAAAGTCGAAAATGAACTCCACCCAATTGATATCCGGCCCGGCGGAATGTGTACTTCTCCAAAGCAATGGTAACCCTTTAAAAAGAATTTTTCCACTTTGACTTTGTGAAGGCAAAAATCCTGGCAATGGCTCCCTTCCGGAGCCTTCAATACAAAGTTTGGATGGGGTTTCATGAAGGCATAGTACCATTCCCTTGTCGCCATTTTTTTCTTTCTCCCAGGGAGAGGGATGCTCTTGCTCCCACAAACTATGGCATACGGTACACCTCCCGACATCGTTCATGGGGGCCGTAGAAATCTTGGCTGCGTGGATGGTAAATCAGCAAAGTAATTTTTGTTGAGGCTGAAAACCTATTTCACGGGGAAACAAAAAGCCCCTATAGGTAACTCCCTCCGACAGCTTTTTTTCGTAATAGAAGGCGTCCGTAAGAAAAGAAAAGAATTAGGATTTTTAAAAGGCCCTTTCTGGCAACAAAAAATTGAAAAAAAAAATAATAAAAAAAAGGGGCTTGAAAGGGACCCTTTTTAAAAAAAGAAATTAATTTGGATTAAAGGCCCTTGGGCAAAAAGCTAACAAAAAAATGAAAAAAATTTAAAATCTTAAAAACTAGAACCCCTTAAGCTTCCCTGAGGGGTTTTTTGCATGACCCCATCCCCGGGGGACCAAAGAAAACGTGGGTGAGGGAACAAAAAGACCTTGGGGAGTAGGAACTAAATAGAGCAACTTTTCAGCAAAAGTTGTTTTCTTTATGTTGAATCGTCAGCGGCTTCTTTCAGGCTGCAGCTATGGGCCCCGCGGTGTTAAAGGCAGCCCAGGTCAGGCGGTCCATTGCTTGCGCCTTCCTGACATATTTTCGGCATGAGACGGTGATGGCGGTAGGTAGGTTAGATCTGAAAAGTTAATGACATTGACATCAGCATGTTAGGTTAGGGGAGTTTGGTTAGTTGCTTAGTATTTTTTAAGTGTAGAGGGGATTTTTTTGCATGGCCACCCTATTATTTTTGAGACTATTAGTTGGCAAATATGTGGGGGGAACCCAACTTTAGCCCCCAAAATACAGTGTTAATGTTTTTTTTAACCATAAAAAATTAATTTAGAATCATTTAATAACAAATCACTTAATTTTTATTGTCATTCTTATAGCAAAAACACTGATATAGATCATAATTAATACCAACCCTTCAACTTACACCAACAAAAAAACACTGTTCCATTTTTTTTAAATGCATAGTTCACCCCCACCATTTTAAATCCGGGGTAATATGCATGTCATCACTTTTTTATGTTTTTTAAGTATTTAAAAATTATGATTTTTCCAAAATCGTGTGTGGGGGGACACCGAACGTCATGCCCGAAAATATGCAGTGTTAAAAAGGTTTTTTTAACCCCAAAAAATTAATTCGAAACATTCTAATAACATAAATCACTTATAAATAGTTATTCTGGGTTAAGCAAATAACCCCTGATTACACATAATTTTACCAATCACTTCAAAATTTTTCCACAAAAAAAAACCCGTTCCCTTTTAATTTTAAATGCACTAGTTCACCACCACCATCAAATCATGCGAATAACTGCAATCACTGTTTGTTTGTTTTGTGTAGGTATTTCAAAAAATATACTTTTTTAAAATTTTACTGTCCCCTTGACCCCCGCACTTCACCATACGTTTATCCCCCGCCACCCAATTTTTTTTTTAAATAATGCCCCCGGGCCTGTTCGAAAAACATGCACTAATTTTTCATCAATACAGGGGGAATACGGTTATACCCCGTATTGCAACTTACCCCCAAAAAAAATCACGCCATCACAGCCGACATAAACTATATAAGAAAAAAAAGGGAAAAATAAAAGGAAAAATACGAAAAATAAAATTTCTTTCTGGGAAACAGGAGGGACCTGAGCTACCCGTTGGAAGTAGTTCATGAGGGTGGGCTGCATCCGTGGGGGCATGGTTTGGGCGAAATTTTAATTTAAATTTTTGCTTTTTAGCCTTCGTACGGGATCCCCCCCGTTCGGTGTGACCCCACCCCCCCCACTTTTACAAATTTACACGAGAAAACACTAGGTGCCTTAAAGTTATGGCTGAACACCGGGGTTGGGGGGTAAAGGCCGGGGAGGGGTGGAGAGCGTAGAGGGTGGTTTTACATGAGGGTTTTTCGGATTTTGTCGACAGGAAAGGGGGCGGGTTTGGGGGTGGTGCATGATCGCAAAGGTTTTTAAAAAAACACACACCCCTCACTTGGTCTTTTTCGACCGACTTGCCGAGAATTTTGCGCGCCAAATTTAAATAAAGCAGAACCCCCACGTCCCCCCTTCCCCATCATCCCAATTTTTGGTATAATTTTGGATTGGGGACTAAAAAAATAACAAATTTAATTACATCATCGTGCAGATCTTTTCATCCTTAATTTGAATCCCAATTTCCCCAATTTCCCATGCCAATGGCGATACATATAATACCGAAAATTTTCCATTTAAGCTACCGTAGATAACAGTCAAGTCGCCACCTGCAATCATGTCGCCAGCCGCCAAATATTACGAATTATAGCATCAAAACTGATTTTTATGTGCCACTGAAGATGATACACAGTAGTTTATTATCATGACTGTATAATCTACCCTGTTTCAGCGTTGTTTTATGCTTTGTATCTGCAAATATAACTGTTGCGCATTTTGCTTCTCAAGTTTTTCTTGGCGCGACGACAGACAGTAGATCATCGCCTTTCGGGCGGCAGGACACAAGACTTTCCAGATCTTTCAAACTTGAATAGAATTTGTTTTCACGTTGGCAGAGGAATTTTTTTATATCCAAGCATCTTCCGCAGCTAATATATATAGAGACTTGTTTTACTTTACCTCTAATTTCCCTGAATTCCCCAGAGTGGCGACTCAACTGTTGGGTTAAAATACTAGCTGGCGACTTTACTGTAGTAGGTATAGCAAGGTCGCCACTCGGTTTTATTTTTGTAATTTGCTCATTTATAGCCCTAATATGACACACATGAAGACACAAAATGACACAGACTTTCCAGATAGCCCCTTCTAACTTTCCTGAAATCATGGATGTAGAAATGTAAGTATTAACGCCACCACACGTCTGTAAATAACAAAGAAACGTTGAATTGGCGACTTGACTGTTATCTACGGTAGCCATAAACGGTTGTTAGTTTAAATCAGATTATGTTAGGTTAGACGTGGGGTTTGATTTAGTAGATGATATCAAGGAAAAAATGAAACTATCAATACTACTTCATAATAGGTAAAGTGCGCGAAAACTTATCTATCGCGCGCCAAATACACACAAGCCAGCCACTAGCTCCCTATAGCCCCTAGCGCGACGTGACCCCTGATCCTGCTGCCTGAGACCCTCACTGCCCCTGGTACAAGAACGTCCCGGAAATCATTGAACACTTGCTGCTGCAGTGTCCACGCTTCCACGCCCAGCCTGTTAATTACTACACGCTAAACTCCTTGCCCTGAACGTCACCACCTTTGACATGCCCACCCACTGCTGACAGCAACAGGTGTCCATCCTTCACAACTTGTCATCCACCTCACCTGTGCCTTCCTGAAGAAGACAGGTTCCGTTGCCACGTTTGTGATAGCATCATAGGACATATCACCAGAGTTTGATAAAAGCAGAAAAGGTCACAAGAAGAAGAAGAAGAAGAAGAAGATTTGTCGACCGAAACGAATTGCGTGTGTGAACGTAATCTCCGCACTAGCCCGCAAGAGACCGACTTCTCTGTCTACAAAAAATGCCGAAAAAACCTCAATGTGAACCAGCCTTAAGGCAGGTTCACACTGAGCTTTTTTCGGCATTTTTGTAGACATAGAAGTCGGTCTCTTGCGTTTTTAGTGGCGGAGATTACGTCACACACGCAATTCGCTTCGGGAGACAAATCTTCTTCTTCTTCTTGTGGCCTTTTCTGCTTAGTATCGCCAAAGACACTCTCGTTGTAGTGTCTTTGGTATCGCTTTGTAGGTCGTCTGTCAAGCTCGTGCTGACGACCAGGGTCGTCCCTGACTTCCCGGTCAGGGGTCACGTCGCGCTACAGGGGCTAGGGGCTAGGGGCTGGCTTGTGTGTATTTGGCGCGCGAAAGATAAGTTTTTGCGCACTTTATTATGAAGTAGTATTGATAGTTTCATTTTTTCCTTGATATCATCTATTTAATCAAACCCCACGTCTAACCTAACATAATCTGATTTAAACTAACAACCGTTTCTGGCTGTAGCTACCTAAAACGGAAAATTTTCGGTATTATATGTATCGCCATTGGCATGGGAAATGGACCCGTTTACTCTACTTGAGGTAAGGATTGATTTGACATCTTCAAGCCTCATATAGTTGGGCAGTGATGTTGATTTTTCTATGTGAACAGTATTTTTGATGATACAGCCAATTTAAGTACAGGAAAATGTATACGCTCTAAAACGACTGGCGCCATGTTGTGACGTCACTAGCGCAGACAACAGAGCAAAATAGCTGTGTAGCGGCCGCTACTATTATGTACTACCTACTAATACACCAACTTGCATTACCCTACTACCGCAAGATGACCAGTAATCCTCCTTCAAGTGATGTAGTAGGTATCACTGTGTTTGTGAATATGTAAGTTGTAGTTTTATAAGGAAAAGTGGATAGACAGAGATAAGTGGCCCGTGACACCTGACAAGTGATGACTCTGGATCGGCATTCCTTATAGGGAGCTTAAATAAAACCTGCAATGACATGTAAAACTAGACAGATAGACGAACTCATAGAGGAACAGGTAGAAATGTATGGCTTTCTTTCCCCACATAAGCAAAACATACACCCTTCGTCACTTTACTCACCACTACAACCCTTTACTAACCATACATTTCTACCGTTCCTCTATGAGTTCGTCTATCTGTCTAGCTGTACAATGTCATGCAGGTTCATTTAAGCTCCCTATAAGGAATGCCGATCCCAGAAGTTCATCACTTGTCTGGTGTCACGGGCCACTTATCTGTCTATCCACTTTTTCCTTATAAACTACAACTTACATATTCACAAACACAGTGAATACCTACTACATCACTTGAAGGAGGATTACTGTCATCTGCGGTAGTAGGGGTAATGCAAGTTAGTAGGTTAGTTAGGTTAGTAAAATAAAACTATAATTTTGCGGTTTGCTGAGCCAAAAACAAGCCGATCAGCTGATCAGGCGAGATCTGAGTCTGCAGTTACTACGTCCACAACCGATCACATGCGCGTTCCGCCGTGTTGTGTGATATTTTGGCCCCAAAAAGGCCATATATTTCATTTATGGTGCATTTCTCAGCAAAAAGAATATGAGTACAGTGATATGTAGCCTATATTGCACCCAAAAGCTTTATAATACTCCGTGTTTTAGGTGTGAGTAAACGGGTCCATTGAGGAAATTGGGATTCAAATTAAGGATGAAAAGATCTGCACGATGATGTAAGTAAAATTTGTTAGTTTTTAGTGCCCAATACCGAAATTATACCAATAATTGGGGTGATTGGGGAGAGGGTGGTGCTGACTTCTGCGTTTATTTGAATTTGGCGCGCGAAATTCTCGGCAACTCGGTCGATAAAAGACCGATTGAGCGGTGTGTGATTTTTTTTTTAAACCTAGGCTATCATGACACCAGCCCCAGACCCAGACCTCTTCTCTGTCTACAAAAATGCCGAAAAAGCTCAGTGTGAACCTGCCTTTAGGTTCAATGTTCTTTTTTTGTCATTTTTGCAAAAAAAAAAAAAAAAAAATTGCGACAGGAACAGTTAGCAGATTCATTCAAAACACATTAAAACACACCAGAAAAAAATTGTTTCGTCCACCAAAGTGAGTTCGGTGTTCATCTGGATATTTACCGGTTAGGTTAATAATCTCGGCGGGGGGGTCGAGGGAAGCGGAGCTCCCCCGTTAGGAGGTCATTTCATTGCTACTTTCTAACAATGCTCACTGAGTTCAACAGGAATGCTATAGGAATGATAGGAAATGCTCAGAGCTGGGCACTAAATATATTTAATGTATTTAAACACTAAATACTACAATACATGGGAGAAATGTATTTAGATACTATGTATATACTAAATACATTTTGCGAATGTATTTAAATAATACTAAATAGTAAATACATCAATTGTATCTATATACATTTGTAAATACATTTTAAGTACACACAAATTTTAATTAACATGTCCGAAAAAAATGGATTTCCTTAGGATTTCCTTAGATTTTGGGTTTCCTTAGAAATATCCTTCAGGATATTTCCTTAAATAAGGAAATTTCCTTTAAAGTGGAAACACTGGTTCACTGTAACATCAGGTTTGCCAGATAGTTGGGCGGGTTTATGGCCAAATTAACCCTTTCACGCACGAAAAGTTTATTAAGTTTTTCCGTCCACTGCGACATCAATTTGGGGCTCTCTAAGTTGCCCCGCGGAATGGCCTGACTGTGCGGCGAATGTTTTGTTAATGTTATCAATTTCAACCACGATTATTCTTTTTTCCTGGCATTATCATATATCGTTGGTTTCGCAAGAGATTATTCTGCCTTATGAAAGACAAAATATAACAAGAAATGCAAATAAATAGCGGAGTTTAACGACTTCAAAAAACATTGAGTAAAGAGAAATAAGAAATACAGTTCACCACTTCGTAGCTCGATACTTCCTGTGTCGACTTTTTATGGTTTATATGCCATTAAAAGCGGACTTTTATGAGGATTCCAATGCTACCATTATAATTTTCATATGGCCAGTATATTTTGAGAAAATGGAGGCAAGCTGAAACACATGTTGGAAGACGGATGGCTAAGAAGGCGGGCTAACACTCTGCCTGCTGAGAGTGAACAGGGACACGGGCCCTTATCACTTCAAATCCATTCGCACGAGCGAGTTGACAATTAGTTTATTTTGTAGGCCTAGCTTGGATCTTTTACGCAGAAAATTTTGACGCGATTCTGGTAAATACTTTATTTTTGGCGAATCTTTTTATGTTTTTTGACGCAATTCGCGTCAAAAGCTAAGATGTACACGGGCCCGTTTTGACGCGATCGCGTCACCGTGCGTGAAAGGGTTAACTGATAAAATAGTATTTGCATTTTATATTATGTGTAATTAAATACAATATATTTAAATACTCATAAAAGTATTTTAAAAGTATACCAACCGCGGTGAGACTCCTGGCCGCCTCTCCTGTTGGGCACCCAGTCCCCAGGGGACACCAACGCGCACCAAGCCACCCACACCGGGACGCTCGCTCCCTGTCCTGTTGGTACCTAGGAGGACTTGGGAGTCTGGTGCCTAGCCGCTGCCAAGGGGCAGTGATATATATATTCTGTATGTACAAAAGGAAGTTGTAAAACCAAAGAGGAAATAAACACAAGCCGGAGATCCCAGTTTCTTTGGCCCTCGGAGAGAACCTGATATAGCCACGTAACACGCACCAAAATGAAATGGACATCATTCGGTAAGCAAAGACATGGTTGTCAGATTTCTGTCCAGCATACCTGAAAAGCAAGGTGTATAATAGGTACAACAATTGCTGTTTAATATATGTGACCCTTATATGATATTATAAAAGGAAAAAAACTTAAGTAAAACAAAGAAAAAAAATTGACTCACGTATCGCGTGCTACGATCCTGTGCGTATGCGCCTGTTTACGTGTATAGATCTTAGGCCCGGTTCACACTTCACGTTTTTGCTGGACGTAGTCTACGTGCATATCTTGTCACCAGTGACTCACAGTACGTCACAGTGACGTCACTTCCTGCCGGTGTAATGTGAACACAGGCTCCCCGCGACCACCACATTGCTAGAGCAGTGATGACGTCACTGACCTTGAGACGCGCGTCTCATCTCACATTATCCGGAGCTCCCAATTCTTTCTACGTAGCTGCGGGAGTGGCGGGGCGACGTCACTGTGACGTCACTAATCGCCACGCCCACGTAGAAACGGACAGCAAAAACGTGTAGTGTGAACCCCGCCTCAGAATGAATGTAGATTTTGGAATGAATAAACAACTTCATGAATACTATTATATCAAGTCTGCTACTTGAGGAGGGTGGGGGTCCTGAGCTAGGCTGACGTAATCTGATCCCTCTATATATCCCGTATCCGTTCACTGGAGAAGCAGTCAAAATATTCCCCCATATGTTTAACATTAATCCTGAGGCAATTTCATTTTGCTGAGAGAAAACTTGAACAAATGTTTGTGTGTAGCTAGTCCGAATGTCAATCATACTGTACGTTGTGTATCGTTAACAATAGCTTCGGACCTCCGTGTGTGTGTGTGTGTGTGTGTGTGTGTGTGTGTGAGGATGGCCCGGATGATAGACTTGAACCACATAATTAACAAGGTTATAGTTTGGAGACGAATGACAAAGTGGCTGCTATTCACTTTTAGTGTTTGCGTATTTTAGGAACATGATAACTTAAAAGTTGATCAATGTACGTCTTGATTGCTACATGCAAATATACAAGTCATAGTGATGCTATTCATCTTGTTTCAGTAAAATTCTTTAAATTTGATATAGTTTGGCTTAATAATTTCTTAAAGTAAAGACTCCTTGCAACTCATTAGGATGACAGAGATCCAGGATTGCGAGTGTATATTATAGTGCCCCCCCCCCCTTTTTTGGCTAGATGTTAATTTGAAGGGCTCCACAAACCTGCCGATTACGCTGCCACCACCCACAATAAGTGGGGAAAAAAAGAATCTAAAGATTTAGAGAATATATGAGGATAACTGGGACTTAATGAACACCGTTTAACGGGGGTTTCTTTATAATTATCACGATCATTATCAAATCACAGCTCCAATGGTTTCCCCCCCGAAAACTAATCGAACTAATAATACCCGAAAAAAACTAATTTCTCATCCGGGCTTAACACAGACAAAAAATTTCCCTAACCCCCGGGCACTAGGTATATACCTATCTATACAAATCCCCACTCCCCCGATGATGAATAGGGCTTAGCTCTTAATTTTGGTGCCCCAGGAGGGGTCAAAAAAACCCCTGCTCCCACTCACGGGTTCACCACTTTTCCTTCTCAGTTTCATACCGTACCCACCGGGAATGGGCCATTTTCCCTCCCCCTGGCTTCCTAAAAAAAGGGGCTGAGGGTCTCGTCACCCCTTTCCCCACCTCCAAAAAACCCCTGCATAAAAAATGACAGTAAAAAGTTACAAGTCTATCGTAAAATAATAAATGCACAGGAAAATCTTATATTTCGTGTTGTAAGTCTTTCGGGCCCCCCCTTTTCCTTCTAGAGGGTTGCAGGGGAAAGTCTCCCTTCACACGACCATCCACTACCCGGTCGAGAGAAAGAGATCCCAAAAACGGCTGTCTACCCAATTCCTCTCTTACCTTTTTTCCCGGGGGACGGGGCACCTGTGGGCTACGAGACCCTAAACATATGGCAGGAAAAAAATCAAAATGAATTGGGTTTTGGGGTGAGTGAAGGAAAAAACATTTTCCTTTTTAAATGGCCCCCCATATGTTTTAATTACTGGTTTAAAACGGGCAATCCCCTTTTATATCACCCCCAAAGGGGGACCCCCGTGGCCCCCTTAATCCTAAAGGAGGTCCGGGAGAAGAACCTGCAGCGAGTAACGTTTCACCGGGTGATGGCACCTTTCAGATTTACCCCGGGGAAAGGACATTTTAGCACACTGTAATACACTGTCTACATTTAATAGCGGAGGTCACAATACACAGTACTCCTGAAGGTGGAGAATGGACTCACATGGTCGTACTGTAACAGGCTATCTAACACACACTCGAGGCACACACACACGTGAATGGCACACGACACACGGGTACAAGCTTAATGCGAGGCGCTGACTTAGGCTGACGAGGCGCTCACATTCTCCTGACGGACCGCTGCAGATACACACAGGGGCGGCCGCCGCCGCTCTCCCCAAGACCACCTTCCTGGTCGCTGTCTCCGACCACTCTCTGTCTCAGCCGGCTGCCACTGAGCTACTCGGGCGGTGGGCTACTTTCTTGTTACAACAGCCCCCGGGCGGCGGGCTTCTCACGCCCACGGCTCACGCCCGCGCGCACAGAAGCCCCGCCGAGGTCCTGTCTCAACCCTATCCCTCGCCCAACTTACGCCCGCGGCGTCCCTTCTCTTGGCGCTGTCTCCCCGTGTCTTCCCGCCGCTAGCTAGCCAGCCAATCCCGTGGCTGGTTTTCCGGGAAGACCGTGCCGCTACCTATCAGAGTGGTGTTGTGCCGGGTGCAACAAGACGGCATCATGATCCCGCTGTCAAACAGAGTGCTTGGTGCCGTGTGCAACTAATGCCACGCTGCTCATACACACAGATATACGGACACTGCTTTCGTACCCATACACACCACAAATACACACAGACAGACGGACATTCCACCGCGGCGTAACATTATTCCCTTCCTCCTCAGAACAGCGACCCGCTGCTTTTTTATCCTAAATCCTTATCCTAAGGGTACATAAAAGAAAAAGAAAATAGGGAAACCAAAGTTGAAACACACAAAATTAATACAATCAAAAATCCTCGAATGAAGGCCACTCGCCTCATCATTAAACACACACACAAACCAAACATTACCACCTAAAGCCTTACAGCTACAATCAAGGCCATCATCGCCTTCACCAGCCGTCACACAGTGTTGGCAGGTCGCGCCAGGCCGCCCGCCTTTCCGCACGTGAGACACACAAGCAGGAGCTCTATCTGCACCCTCTATCAGGCGCCACAAGCCACAGGGGACGCGTCCTCTACCCTGGGCTTGCCTCAGAGGTAACCACGGCCCAAGAATCACTCTCCATTGTCCCCACAGTTCTCCCCTCTGCTCCACTGCTCGTCTCCGCGGCAAAGGGCACCACGACTTCCCGACCGACCATGCCCTCCACTGCAAAGCGCCGGTGACGGAGACAGGACTCAACACCCAGTAAACACAAAGACGGAGGGCCTCCGGAGGCCCTCCGTATGTCTTACCGGCGGCCCGACGGAATTGTACGACGTAGGGCCGCTGGGAATTTGCTCAGAGGCTCACCGGCGGGCCGCTCCCAGCGGCCCGCCGTAGGGCATATGACCATTTGCCGCTGTTATATTAACTGATTGAGGAATATTTATGGTTATATTTTCTAAGTATATTGCAGAGCAGATATAGTAATGTTTTATGGGGTGTTGCACAGCCCATTAGCCGATTAATAGACTAATGGACTGTTCAACACTTAAAAACATTACTATATATGCAATATGCTTAGAAAGTTTAATAAAAAATATTCCTATGTCGTTATCCAGTAATACGATGAAAAGGAGATCATAATTGCTACGGACATGGTTTATTTCATATGTACAGAAACATTTTCGTTATTGGGTTTACATGCTGGTGTACGTGGAACACTGAACAGCCATGTAGAAGGATATAGGTTGCGGCGAACTACATAACAACATCTACCCACTTGTGCGTTTTCCCACTAACTGATTTCACTCACTGACACAGCAACGTCGAGGAATTCCTAAAAAAACGTGTCGTACTGCAATTATTTATATTATTCAGTCTATTTCGATATAATGAAGGAGCGAAAACATGTTATAACTATATATAAGTTCTCATTATGTTATCGACTGGTTAAGGGTGACAATTTACCTACCTAGGCCTTTTATGGGTTTTTAACCCTCTGTAATGGCTATCGTACGTCTGGTAGTTTAGTGCATTGATAGCTGGGAAATGATTTCAAATAATTTTTATATGATACTAGCTACACACATAGACTAACTGATAACCTTTTTCCATGTAAACTCCTTCCTATGTACGTATCTCATCTTTATTTCTATGTATCTCTGGGTGTTCCTGATTAAGCTGGAAATATTTGAAATAAACTGCAATATGATAATTTCTATAAACTATTATAATAACTTCTTTAACAACTTTTAATAGCTTGAACAGGCCTAATAATAGTGATGGTACCGATATTGAGATACTATGTATATTACTGTGTTCATATATATAATATGAAATGAATATTTCCCACCTACAAATACGTACCAGCGGGCCTCCGGAGGATTGACGTCAAGTTGCCGCTGCTTGTCACTACTGATGTAATACTACAGCAAGATAATCATATAACTGTTGTTTCAAAATGTTTACACATAGAAATATTAAATTCTTGAAATTCTGTACATTAATTTTCAGCATAGTAAATTTTCCCGTCTGGAAATACACCAGCGGGCCTTCGGAGGGCTGACGGAGGTAAATTTGCCGCCGGCGCCGTTCGCCGCTCTACGGCCTACGTAGGCCCGCCGGTGATGGTTAGCTGGGACAGTACTCCTGAAGGTGGAGAATGGACTCACATGGTCACACTATATAACAGGTTATCTAACACACACTCGAGGCACACACATACGTGAATGGCACACGACACACGGGTACAAGCTTAATGCGAGGCGCTGACTTAGGCTGACGAGACGCTCACATTCTCCTGACGGAGCGCTGTAGATACACACAGGGGCGGCCGCCGCCGCTCTCCCCAAGACCACCTTCCTGGTCGCTGTCTACGACCGCTCTCTGTCTCAGCCGGCTGCCACTGAGCTACCCGGGCGGCGGGCTACATATCTCTTACAACAGCCCCCGGGCGGTGGGCTTCTCACGCCCACGGCTCTTGCCCGCGCGCACAGGAGCCCCGCCGGAGGTCCTGTCTCAACCCTATCCCACACCCAACCTACGCCCGCGGCGTCCCTTCTCTTGGCGCTGTCTCCCCGTGTCTTCCCGCCGCCAGCTAGCCAGCCAATCCCGTGGTTGGATTTCCGGGAAGACCGTGCCGCTACCTATCAGAGTGTTGTGGTGTCGGGTACGTGCAACAAGACGGCATCATGATCCCGCTGCCAAACAGAGTGCTTGGTGCCGTGTGCAACTAATGCCACGCTACTCATACACACAGACATACGGACACTGCTTACGTACCCATACACACCACATATACACACAGACAGACGGACATTCTACCGCGGCGTAACATTACTTTACTCTCACCACTCAGTGTAAACTTTTCGTCAATCGAGAGTCACAGGATTAACCCATTTTCTCGCGTTACACGAGGATACCGTCTCCAGTACGTCATTCTCGCTTCTTCCTCACTCCAACCCCGAAATTCAGCTTGAATCGCCTTCTAATGTGTCCCCCGTGGCTGTGGGCTCTCCGGCACACATCAGCGGGTGCTCTCCTGATATTTCTCCTCACTCTTCACGTGCGACAACTATTCCTACGGCTTCATCTACTGGAGCTGACGGGAGGTTCCCAGACGGCCACCAGATGGCAGGTCAGCTCACTGTTTTAGTCCAATTATTTTCTTCCCTGTATGATTCTCAACTCAAGATCAAGATTAAGAGCGCAAGTAAACATTACTTGAACGCAGCCCTACTAAACACCAAGAAGAAGAAGCGCTTGCCCGCCTCAATTGTGCCTTCCTGAGGAAAACCAGTCAGTTGTCACGCCTGTGATCACTCCACAGGGCTACATCACGGCGAATAGGGTCGAATAGATCTTCACAGTCCATTACCAACACCAAGAACCAAGTTCTCTCCTTATTGTCTCTCTCCTCCCAACTCCAAAAGTACTGATTTTCGACGGGATCTCGTAGACAGTCTCCCAGAATCCAATAAGGTAAACAAACCATACTCCCAATTGTGTAGGGAATTTGGTAAATATGCATTTTCAACCAATACTCCCCATTGACCAATACTCTCATCATATAACTGTGGGGTTGTGCCCCCCAGACGATTACAGGAAGTTTCGACGGAATACACTTGCGACGGTAGAAAATGGAGGTTTCGACGGTACCGTCGAACTCCGTGGAAACTTCCAATATCATTGAATATGTCTATACGTATGTCTATTATAAAGTAAAACCTAAAGATATTTTGTCATTGAGAGGATTAATATAAAATACAAAGTTACTAGGTCATTGCCAACCAAAATTAAAGTGAAAAGCATATACAGCCAAAATCCCCCTTTATCTTTCGTTGTTTCCCACCCTAACGTGGTAACACCTATCAAACTTAGCTTGCCTATCATTAATATTGTATTTAATAAAATCAATTAGCGATAAAGACTAATATACAATGAACAACAGTACTGTTTGTGCAGCTTTATCCTCAGGCTAAAGCACTGCCCTCCTGATGGTCACAGTAAATTTAACTACACAAAACAGCACCTCAGTTTGTGGGGAAACAAGTGTTTAAGTTGTTGTAAGTGTTAAATGTTAAATATTCTTTACAAATACGCATTTTCATTTATATCAACAATATGTTAAATTGCACATGATGAAAGATCTAAAATATTATGAAGGGAATGAATGAGAGGGTTCGACGGCGCTGGCTTGGAAGGTTCGACGATGCACTAAGTTGGAGGTTTCGACGGTGTCGTTGAAAACGCATTCCGTCGAACCTTCCTGTTACCCCCCCAGACACCCCTGCTAGTTAACTAACCTAACATGGCCATTGATTACGTAACCTAACCTCAATGTGGGAGTTTCAGGTAAATCTCCATATGAAAACCGAACTTCCTTTGATGGACGAAATATTTTTTTCTGGTAATTTTGATGTGTTTTGAATTAATCTGCTAACCGTTTCTGTCGCATATATATATATATATATATATATAATATATATATATATATATATATATAGTATATATATATATATATATATATATATATATATATATATATATATATATATATATTTATATATGTATATATATACGTATATATATATATATATATATATATATATATATATATATATATATATATATATATATATATATATATATATATTATGTATTTTGATTTGCAACAAAAAGGACAATTTTTTTTTTTTACCTACCTAACCGAATCTATACCTAACCTAACCCTTACCAAACCTAACCTAAACCTAACCTAACCTATCTATAACTAACCTAACCTAATCTAACCTTTACCTAACTAAATAAAAAAAAAAAAAAAAAAATTGCGACAGAAACGGTTAGCAGACTAATTCAAAACACATCAAAACTCACCAGAAAAAAATAGTTTCGCCCACCAAAGTGAATTCGGTGTTCATCTGGAATAATACCGGGTTTTGTCCCCCCAGAGCCCCCTTGTGTTATTTTCCATATCCGCCGGCTGTTGTAGATAGGGGTTAGAAATACTCCTTATGATGAGAACGAAACGTTCAGGATACTTAAAACCACTGATCGTGTATTGGTTTAAACTGCACTTATACCAGGAATTTTGGGGTTACAGGAAGTTTCGACGGAATGCAATTTCGATAGGGGTAAATGGAGGTTTCGACAATACCGTCGAACTCCGTCAAAACTTCCAATGTATCTATATGTCTATGATAGATCAAAGCCTAAAGAGATTGTATGTCTTGATTGTCACTGACTCTGTCAGGAGCAGGTATGGGTAAAAATGGACGAGGACTGTGTGGTCATTTTCTGTGACACTGAATAGTTTTTCCTTGCCAAAAATTATGGTATTATTGCAGATTGACACCGAATTCACTTTGGTGGACGAAACTATTTTTTTCTGGTGAGTATTGATGGGGTTTTAATTAATCTGTAAATTTCTAGCGTTTGCCCATACTCTCCTCCTTCCCGAAAACAAGCTTGGAGACTTGTGGGAATGCGGGGTTTTTGGGTGGGGAACAAATAATGCGTCGGAAACACGTAATTTTGGAGTTATATAGGAGGAGTAAAACTCCGTAGATCTAGGGTAATTTCCTTATATCTAGGGAAATTTGCCTAACCAAACTTAAACTAACCTAGCGTGGGTCTTT
This sequence comes from Chionoecetes opilio, assembly GCA_016584305.1. NCBI lineage: Eukaryota > Metazoa > Arthropoda > Malacostraca > Decapoda > Majidae > Chionoecetes > Chionoecetes opilio. The sequence goes on along the minus strand of JACEEZ010017517.1, from coordinate 15,034 downwards.
GCCCCCCCATTGACCCACCGATAACCTAACCTAACCAGATTTAACCTAACCTCCTAGCTGGCTCGGCCCCTCGATAATTTCTAACCTAACCTCCTAACAGGGGGGCTTTGCCTCCCTCGACCTCCCCGGTAACCTAACAAAATGTTACCTTACCTCTTAGCGGGTATGGGGTTTCTCGACACTTCGGTCATCATTATGTGAGGATCGCCAGGTTCACACATCTCTGGACTTCCAAGAAATCCAATTCATTATCCCTAGGTCTAGGGAATGTTTTCAACACCCCTAACTCAAAAACTATGTTGTTGAGATGCATATTTTGTATCCCAGCCAAATATCCTGCATTCCCCCAAGACCCCAAGCTTGTTTTAGGGGAGAAGGGGGAGTATGGGCAAACACTAGAATAATACCAATTAATCTGCTAAACGTTTCTGTGGCAAATCACTTTATTATTATTTTATTTATTTTTTTCAAGTTTGGGAAATAGGTAAAGGTTAGGTTAGGTTAAGTATAGGTTTGGTTAGGTTCAATTTGTTATTCAATAATTTTTGTCGCAAATCACAAAAAAAAAAAAAAAAGTGATTTGCTACTGAAACGGTTAGCAGATTAATTGGAAACTCACCAGAAAAAAATAGTTTCGTCCAACAAAGTGAATTCTGTGTCAAACTGGAAATTTACCTTAATGCTTTTTCAGATGGAAATATTTTTATTTTCCGGAAACCCATTGAAAAGTTTTAACCGATCCTTAACCTAGCCTCCTAAAGGGTGGGGGGCCTCTGGACGGGGAGGGTGTGTCTGTATGCGCTATTAGACAACTATATAATTTCTACTATACCTATGTATAAAAGTTTTGAAGGTTACGTTGAAGTTGATTAATACTGCACAATATACTGAGCAAAACAGAAGGTTATAATGGACGAGAATTGCGTGGTCGTTACCGCTTACGTTTTCTGTATTATTTTTAGCTCAGTATACTGTGCAGTATTCACTTCCGCATAACCTTTAAAATTTATATAAATACTGAAGAAATAATATACCGTATTTTACGGATTATAAGACGCTGCATCTTGGAAGACGCGTCCTGATTTTGGAAAGAAATTTCTAAGAAAAAAATAAAAAAACAGACCACCAAAACAGTTTCATTTCAAAGTCATTTTCACACAAGAACTCACTTCATTATCTTAATTCAGCACTGCTCATCAGCTATATTTATTTTCTAGCTTGTATGCGATATTATAAGTAAATCGTTTTGATGAATTCGTCATGGGTGATAATTTCCAGGACTGAAAAGAGCTTGTGATACGTGTGACAGCCTGGTGGTAAATGATACATGTTGGCTGGCTGAACATGTACACGCAGGTCGGACGGCATGAGTGAAAACAAAGCCGACCGCGGCGGTACGCAGCTGTGTGCTTGGCGTACCGATCAGTCTGGCTTTGTCGTCCTGAGTGTAAACACCTCCTCTCACGTCCTCCCGTGCCTCACTACGTTGCCTGCCTCCTGTGCCTCACCACTTATTGTTTAAATTTTACTGTATGCATGTAGTATTTGTGATGGCTGCATGTACACGAGTATACAAACTTTCATATAATGTAACAAACAAAGTTCCTTATACAGGGAAGTCCCGTTATACGAGCATTCGGTATACGAGAAATCAATGATACGAGCTCAGTAAATTAGGGTCTATTTTCAATATACGAGATCGAAAATCCAATGCTACGACATTCAAACTGGGGTGAGTAAAATTACCAAATTCAAAATGCGCGCCCTACCACGTATACATCTAGGATGTATGATGATGTTGTGGTGGCCCCAAGCTTGGGGCCGCACACCTGGCTAATTACCCCTAAAGGTCAAGCCAACACCTGGCGTGGACCTGACTCGCTGGTGAAAAGGGGATCGAGTATTGTGGTGGCCCCAAGCTTCACTTGGCTAATTACCCCTAAAGGTCAAGCCAACACCTGGCGTGGACCTGACTCCCTCGTGACCCAAATTCCTCCCGCACCTCCGTTGCTGGGTTCCCGCCCTGGCTTCCTAGACCAGCTTCTGGCAGTTACCTACCTACCACCACAGTAAGAGGACACTCTTCCTCTCTCTGTTCCTCGTGGCATTCCTTCGCTGTACCTACATATTCCAGCCGAAATAAACTTGTGTGTGAACTCTGTGTTTGGTGTAACCCGTGTCTAGCTAAAGTGTGTACAACACTGTACAATGATTCAGATGCGCAGAGACGAGTTTGTGGGCAGTGGAAGAGGTCTGCACACCCCTCCCTTGTCCCTTACCTACCTAACACAGCATTCACACGCAAGTTTATTACAGCGGGAATGTAGGTAAGTACAGCGGACGGATGCCACGAGGAACACAGGGAGAGAAGTGAGGGTGTGCCTCTGTCATGGAAAGGTAGGTAACTGCTGAATACAGGATTCTCGGGCTGGACAAAGGGGGTTTTGGGTTTGACCCCAATCAGGTCACCCCTAGCAAGGCGTGACCTGAAGGGTAATTTAAGCATATGGCCTGACCTTTAGGGGTAATTAGCCAGGTGTGCAGCCCCAACTTTGGGACCTCTACACTACCCTCTCTTGTATCACGCGGCGTCCCCTATAGTACAACGTCTTTTTTTTGCCTTGTTATGCAGTTTTATGTTTAATTTATGTGAAATTTATTTTATTTTGTGTGCTATTTTCTCTTTCAGAATGCTTTTTCTACAGAATAGGTAGTACAGTGGGGGTTTAATACAGACGCTGTGTGTTTGTTGTGTTTGGTATAGTTTATTTTAGCTTGAAAAACATGTTTTTGATGGGTCCTGGAACAAAACCTTATTTTACCATTAGTTATGTATTTCGCTATACGAGTTTTCGCTCTACGAGTATGCCAGGTGGAAACCCTAACTGTTCGTATCTTCGGACTTCCTGTACAGTACCCTCCCGATTTTTTACGCTATGCGAGTTTCGCGATCCTCGAGTTTCGGGGCTGAGTCCTAAAATTCTTACCATCCCGACTTTCGCGCATTATCTCCCCGAGTTTCGCGCTGCTTCGTACACTTTTTTTTTGCCTATAGCCCCGTTTGGCAGTGACCTCCAGGTGTGGGATGGTAGGCCCATGATAGGTGAGTACTCAAGGGCTGTAAGGGTTTGGCCCTCGCCCGTGATGGCGCAAGCAGGATTTTATAAGATTTAATGGGCTGCATTAGTAAAAGGGGAAAATTGGATTAGTTTTCCATTGATATATTTACTGTATTTGCCGGCACATAAGACGCAGTTTTTTCCCTTAAAAAGGAATGCAAAGTTCACCCTGCGCTAATGCGGCCATATTAGCGCATGAGAGGTCGGGCAGAGAATGCAGAACAGCAGGTGGTGTATTACTAAAAGGGTCTGGAGTTATCCTGGGTTTTGAGCAGTAATCCCTGAGCACAAATTGTACAGTAACTGTGTTATCAACAGAAATGGATAATACTAAGAAAATGTTGGAGTTTAGAGAAAAACAAAGAGCTGGGCCAACAGATAGCGATTGTTGCTGCCAAGATGCCGTGTCAGATTGTAAACATCATCCACTCCCGCTGCTGCTCTCATTGTAAAAGTCTGATATCTCAGGTCTGCCGCTTAAACCTGGGATACTTCACTCGGGGGACTCCCTCACGCACCCACCATGGGTCATTACTGCTCAGACTCCCCCCACTCACCCATGGAAAAGACAAGCATCCTGCATCTTAGATGTAGCCTTAACCCACATTCGACTCGGGCCACACCAAGTTGACAAAACCCATTTTGGAAGGAGAGGATAGAAGGGAGGCAGAAAATGGTGATGGAATTTTCGCTGGGAATGAGTATTGTTTGATAAATGGAATAGTGGGAAACAAAAAGCGTGTTAAAGTTTCATTTGAAGGGAAAGTGAGCGTGTGAGAGGGAGGTTGTAGTATCTTGGGGAGTCTGTCATACACACAAGGATGGAGAAAGGGCGGCGTGGCTTTGAGGTTATTGACAGCGGGGTCATTGTACAAAAGTGGGACAAGAGGTGGCAGCCCTGTGTCTCTGTTGTCTGTGGGTGACTGATGACGGGTGGTGTGCAATTGGTTGGGGGAGGACAAGACAGGGGCAGCGTCAGGCACCCTCAATACTGTGGTCCAACAGGGGGTGGCCAAGCCGATTGCCGGGGTGTATGTGCCTGGGGTTGTTAGGCCGCTACAGTGGTAACAAAGGTGGGATAGGAGACATCATAGGCCTTTGTACCAACTCGACCCCTCAATTTTTTCACCCCTGCCTCTACGGATAAGGAACTGTATGAAGAGGTGCTAGTAAAAGGCTGCAATGGACGGGAGACGGGACAAAAGTCTTCCACAGGTACACCAAGACCAAGACCCCTCACGGCGCCACACCGTCCGCCTCAAGGCCGAATCACACATACCATCATGGTGGAAATTGGGAACCAGGCACCGTCTCATTCAAAATCCGTTAGAATTTTTTACATTCAAACAAATAGACGTGTTACACTAAACGGCTGTTTAAAGTAACGGTTTCTGGGGAAGAATATTTTAACGTAATGAGACTGTGCTGTGCTGATAATTGTAGTTTTCTCAAGGCTTTATGTACCCAAAACAGTGTCTTTCAGAGTTCAACTCCCCTTCTTCATCAAAAAGAAGTGCTATTAATGCAAATTTCTTCAACCATAGCCTTTGAGGCACCAGTCTGCTTAGAGGGTGAGCAGAACTGCCGAAAATGAATGAACCGTGACGAATAGTGTGAATACAAGGCACGGCTGACGGAACGCTGCCGTGATTCAGAGTGTGAACCAGCCTTCACCTGTAACCTTCCTGAAGAAGATAATCAACCCTCGCGACTGTGATAGATTCATGGGTGTAAACCAGGGCAAATATCGTCGATCCCGACAACGGGGGCCCTTCAACAATTACAACAATAACAAGGTAGAGATGGTTACCTTACAGTGTTACCTAAATATCTTCGTAAATTTTTTTTATTGGGCAACCACCGATTTCGAGGCCGGGGAAAAATTAGTCCTCCTGAATAGTTTTGATGTGTTTGAATTAATTTGGCTCTCGTTTTTGTCGGGAAATCAATGTTTTTTACATGTGTGTGTGGGGGGGGGGAGGGGGGGACTGTGCCCGCCCCGCCCCGCAAACATTGTACGCTTCACACTGCCATAGTATTCGTAATTTTTGTTTTATATCTATAGCATCTGTTTACTAAAACCCAAACCCCACCCCTAACCAACCTAATCTGATTTAACCTAACTTACTTTTTGGCTGAAATAACGGGAGCTTTTTTGTAGGCATGTAACGCCATTATTATTCAATTGCGCCATGGAAATGAGGGTTCAAAATACTCAGAATGAAGAAAAACTACACGATGATGTAGGTAAGAGTCCTAGGACTTTTGATAGCCCACTACCGAAAAATACCAATATCTATACTGCAAATTTTCCACAAAGTCTAAACACATAGCAGAAAAGCAACAAAGGCATACCTACAACACTAAATCTAAGCTATATATCATAGGTAGCAAAATATTGAATATCAATTCGTGGGGGCATCCGCAATATATTTTGACCGATTTTGGTTACCCTGTCATTCCTTAACATTTTAACTAGTATAATTTTTCATTCACATTCACTGCACTGTGAATATTGTATTTAGGTACATGCTCATAAAACATTTGCTTCCCCTACAAACCTTTTTTTTTTTTTTTTTTTTTTTTTTTTTTTTTTTTTTTTTTTTTATACACACTTACGTATGATAAATTTACGATTTCTTTTTCCCCTCAAAAACACCAATATTTTTTTTGCTCAAAACCTTGTAAAATAGAGGTGCGTCTTATGCGGAGGTGCGTCTTATGCGCCGGAAATACGGTAGTTTTCTGATAAATGGGAAATTTGCACTAGCATAAATTGAATTAACTAAATAAATATCATCATCAATCGGGGTTTAAGCATGCGCGCCACCCTCAGTACTCACTGATTGTGTAAGCGACTGGGTGAGGCTCTCTCCGCCGGCGGTACTCTACACTCCCTCACACCACAGTCCACCGTTCCTCTCACGCACACAGTAGTAGCATACAGCTCATATTATTACTACGTGTTTGCACTGCCCTCAAGCTGCTATTAAAAACGGCAGTGCGAAGTGACTAGATTTAAGAATTGTAGACAATTGGGTAGAGTGATGAATATACTTTTTGTCAAGCTCAAAGTAGTGGATATATATCACTGGATAATAAGCCTGGGAAATCGCCACACAAGCAGAGGCGTGATGTCCTTCCATTGCTGCCTCGGTGTGTAATGGATCTATTATCCCATTCCCGTTACATTTTCAATTTAACGAGGAATAGACCCAGAGTCAACATTCGCAGGAAAATAGTCTGACAGATGATCACGTTCCCACCCTCAAAAAAGAGATTAGTAAGTGTGAGGTACGCGTTTACAGGGAGGTAATGCCCTTTGTTTACATCACCGCACGGCCACTGTCAGTTTGTCAGCCAGCCGCCAGCCATGTGCTTGGCGCGGACCACTCGGCCCCCGCTTCCCCCCAGCGGTGATCCAAAAGTGTCTTTCTGTTGGTCTGTTTCCATTTTCTTGGCGTATCGTATAACTTTTAGCTTGTATATGATAGTATGTAAATCGTTTGATGAATTTGCCATGGGTGATAATTTACAGGACTGAAAAGAGCTTGTAAATATGTGTGACAGCCTGGTGGTAAATGATACATCAACACTAGCAGAGATGATGGCGCTGTTGGCGGCAATCGCGGCATCTGCCGCCAAAAGGGGGAATTTTAACATACCAGCTTGAGGACAGATTACGTAGTTGATTTAAATTCTTATGGGTATTTGAAATACAGCTAAGTATTAATTATCCGACCTTGGGGGGACCGAAGGTAGGTCGGAAATATATGGAATAGTCGGATGTTCGGATATCACAGTAACCATAAACGTAAGGACAAAATGGTATAGAACATAAAAGATGCAGCTCTTGAAGGCCGATCCAGGATATCGCGAAAGTAAAATTCATGCATAAATAAAGCCACTAATCAATGTTTTCTAAAAACTAAAAAAACTAAGTAAAATAAAAAGGCCAAAACAAGACACAATGTGGTGGTGAAAAAAGTCGTTGTTTTGGGGCAAGTCGGATTTTGGAGGTCGGATGTTGGGAATTTGGCTGTACTTGTAACAGGTAAGTACTGAGGTACTGAGTACTGAGGAAGTGCTACAACATTTATCTTTGGGAAAACCATTAGTATTTTTGGGGGAAAACGTGAGTCTTTTAAGCCGTAAAATATGGTACTACGTCTCGCACCGGACTAAAAAAGCATTTCTACGGGGTTTTCAATACCGAGTTTCCGACCTCGAGTTTAGCGCATCCCGGGGGAAAAAAACAAGGAAAAAAACTAGGAAGGGTACTTACAAGGAAGGGGTTTTGGCGCCAATTGAAAAGCAGAACGGCACCCGCCATACCTTAGTAAACATCACAGCGAGAACGTTATTGTTTTTGAATTTTTATATGGTTTTCAAAAAAAAATTGAAAGGTAAGTACAAAGGTTACTCATATAAAGGCTAATTAAATAGACTTTACCCAAACCATAAAACTTTCGTCTTGGAAGCCCCCTGGTATTTTTCGGGGTTTTTTTTTAGGGGAAAAAGTGCTTAAAACCCGTAAAATGCAGTATTTGTCTAAAGGCATACATACACCCTCCCCTTCCGGAGGACCCCCCCCCCCCCCTTAGGAGGTTAGGTTTAAGGTTGGGGTTGGGTTAATAATCTCGGGCGGTCAAAAAACATAAGAACATAAAAAAAATAGGAACCCTACAAGAGGCCCGGGGGCCTACACGGGGTAGTTCCGCCCCAAAAACACTACCTACTCCACCTTTTCCCCCATCCTGAACCTATCCATCCTTTTTAAAAAGCTCCCTAAAACTCAGCAAAAACCCTGTATACTGAACCATTCCATTCATTCACCACCCTATTTGGACCATTTTTCCCTTTTCCTTTCAAAATCTACGCTTTTCAGTTTGAATCCTTTATTTTTGTTTACCCTGTTAAAAAACCGTAAAAACTTTCCTACCTCTCCTTTATTAAATCCCCTTTTTCCCCTTAAAAAATTTTTTCAGATCGCCCCTTTCTTTGCGCTCTGAGTGAGTGTAATTTTTAAAAACTTTAATCTCTTTCATAACTAAAGTTAGCATCCCTGTTTTTTGGTCACCTTCCGCACTGTTTTAACAAGGATATCCATCCTGTAAAAGGAGACCAAAAATGAACCCCCATAGTCTAGGTGAGGCCGACTAGAGCCGATAAAGTTTAGAAAAACTTCCCCACCTACTTTTAAAACTGGGAAGAATCCTAATACTCTATTTGCTCTATTTTGGGCCCCAATCATTTTTTCCTAGGTCGGAGGGCTGGGGGTCACCCTCAAGGGCAGAGCCCCTCTGTTAGGGGGTTAGGTTAGGTTTTGGTTAGGTAATTTCCTCCCCCCCAGGCGGGAAAACGGACCATCAGCGCAGGGGGGGCGGGTGGCGAAAGTGGGGGGGGGACCACCTTGTTTTCATACAAATTTGTCACTTCTCTGATTTTTGAACTGATTATTTTTTCCAAGGGAATTGGGTGGGAGACACTGAGTAAGCTCTGGTCATGGGGGGTAGTTGGTGGATTATTGTTAGACAATAATCATAGACCATAATCACAATAATAGTAATAATAATAATTGTATACAGTAGCTTGTTACACTGCATAATGATACTCCTGTTTCTTAGGCCCCTATGCAGAAATTTTCTTAAACCCCTGTGCCCCGCGCAGGGCAAGCAAGAATCCCTTTGAAAACACCCATCCCTTGCGTTCCACTGGGTTTCGTTGCTCCATGGGTTGCGTTGTCCATGCCTTGTCCTCTGTCCTTATTCCATCATATTTCTTCCCAAAACCTTACAGGCGAGTTTCAACATACCCCAGAGTGACATACATACACTATGTGAATGCACACTAGGGTGGTCCACCAAAAAATTGTTCTACTTTTATTCCTCCACAAGGTATTTTTTTTCCATTGCCCCTAGGCTACAGCCTATGAAATTTCATGGCGGATAAAACTTAATTTAGAGGTCGACCCATCATCTCGCTTTCTATCATAGGATTTAACCCGGAAAATATCACATACCCGAATTGGAGCACTTCCCGACATCACAGACCCAAATGGTGTTGATTTCTGAATTCCCGGGGTTTGAAACCCCCATAGACACATTTTATCAACAAAAAAACTGATATACAGCTGTCTGAATGTGATTTCATTATTTGGTTTTCGTACCGTAAATTAGGGTAGGCCATCCCCTGGTTGGGGTACTTCTAATAGAGATAGAACAAAATGGTTTGCATTTTGAACTCGAAAGGTCGATTTTCACATAGAAATGCTTTCATATTTCATTTATTACTAAAGCCTGCAAAATATGACAGAAAATTTAAATTTTTCTCTATTTTTCTATAAAAAACGATTTTTTTGGCAATATTTTGTGAATTGTCAATAATCAGTGTCGATGAAACCACTTCTATGTTGTAATCGACCCTTCTGAGTCAAAAATGCTAACCATTTTGCTTTATCTCTACTAGAAGTACCCTAACCAGGGTATGGCCTACCCCTAAATTTACTGTGAAAACCAAATAATGAAATTCAGCATTCAGACAGCTGTAGGGTATGTCAGTTTTTAGTTGATAAAATGTGGTCTATGGGTTATCAACCCCGGAAAATTTCAGAAATCAACCCCATTTGGGTCTGTGATGTCGGGAAGTGCTCCAATTTCGGGTATGTGATATTTCCGGGTTAAATCCTATGATAGAAAGCGAGATGGTGGGACGACCTCTAAATATCATTGTATCATGATGAAATTTTGCACACAAGGAGAGGAATGCAACAGAAAAAAAGCAGCGGTGTGGAGAAAGGACCAATGCACTTTGAAATTTTACCCCCCTCTTCTTGGACCACCCTAATGCACATGTCATAATTAAGGTAAAATTAGGTGCAGGAGGCATTATATTGTTGTGATAAGTGGTGACGAGGGAGAGCGGCGGTGATGGGGTGGTCAGCCATATTGCTTTGTGGCGACTGGGGGGATTTTCAAATGTACTCACAAGCATCACTCAGGCCCATTTTTTCTACATCAACGCCTCAGATAAGTGGCGAACACTAACAAGCTATTATTTTAATGCAGAAGTGATAAGTCAGGCTAGTAAAAGGAATTAGATAGGTGTAAAACAGTCAAAATATTGATGCTGCCTGGACTCGTTTGTTTTGGTACGACTGCCCAAATCTCCACTGGCCAGGCATTTCTTGACTATCCCACCGGTGGAGATAGACGGTCGGAATCCCCACCTACCGGGATTTGATGAGCATTCTTGCATTTAGCCCTTAGTAGTCAGCCATTAAGTTTACATTTCTGTACATTTCACAGGCCTGAAATTGGGAGTTTTTAACTCCCCATCGCGATAAATATATTACAAGGCAGGTAAAAATTTATTCCACTCGCCGGGGGCGAGGGGTGAAATAATTTTTCTACTTGTCAGTGGCGATTGAGATCAGGGGTTAGCGAGTGGGTCCCACGTGGCTCCAAGGCACGCACCCCCACTTGCACGGTCTCATCCTCACACCACATATCTAGTTGGAGGTTTTGACTGTGTCGTTGAAAACGCAAAGCGCCGAGCCTTCCTGTTACCAAATTTTGCTCCTAGAGAAAAAATAATACCACGGTAAAAAGTTTTACAAGACAAACCAACCAATATCTTCTGAACAAAACAGTAAATTTAGGATTAGTTCATCCCCCGTTTTAGAGACGGAAACTTAGGGTACTTATTACTTTTATTGCCGTTTCCTTAGTGGGTGGGTAATTGGGAAACTTTATATTAGGACCTAATAATCCATTTGGTGGTCAATACTATGATATTCCGACGTGTTTTTACGTGTTTCACATGAAAATCACCATAAAAAATGTCGAAATGCTACTATTTTCTTTAACCCCCTTCCCCCCTACGGTCTTGGGGACCTGGGGAGGAATGCGGAGTTTTAAAGGGTGGGAGAAAGAAATTCCAGATTTAATGTTGTAACTAAACCCAAACATACTAACTAGGGAGAAATCAAAAAAAATATTTAATAAATCATAATTATGTATATATATATATAATAAAATATATACATAATATATATATACGCCGGCCGTATTGCCGGCGCATAAGACGCACCTCGCTAAGACGCACCCCTATTTTACAAAGGGTTTTGAGAAGAAAAAAAAATATTGCAGTTTTTTTTTGGAAATTTTTTTTCTCGTAAAATTATCAAGTTAAAAAAAAAATAAAAGATTGTAGGGGAAAGCAAATTATTATAATTATTTAGCATGTACCTAAATACAAAATTCACTGTGCAGTGAATGTGAATGAAAATTATACTAGTTAAAATGTTTAAAGAGAATGACAGTGTAACCAAAATCGGTCATAAATCAAAATATTTTGCAGATCCCCCCACGAATTGCTTTTTAATTTTTTGCACCAGCCATTGCTTAGTTTAATGTTGTGGGCATTCTTTTGTGCTTTTTGCTATGTGTTTAGACTTTGTAGAAAATTTGCATAAGAAATGGTATTATTTTGGTAGTAGGCTTTCAAAAGTCCTAGGACTCTTACGCACCATCGTGAGCTTTCTTAATATTTTGAACCCCTTTTTCCCATGGGCTTTTTGAATAATAATGGCTTTAACGTAGTACCAAAAATCTACCATTACTTCACCCAAAATTTAATTTGGGGTTAAACAGATTAGGTTAGGTTAGAGGTGAGGGTTTTGGTTTTTAGAAAACGGGGATAATAGAGAAAAAAACAAAAACTCCCCAATATATGGCAGTGTGAAGCGTACAATGTTTGGGGGCGACCGGAGGGGAGGTTCCCTCCCCCACATAAACAATAAAAACAAACATTGTTTTCCCGAAAAAATTGAGACCCAGATTAACGGACACATCAAAATTTTCGGAGGACTTAAGTTTGGGGCCCGAAAGGGTGGTTGTCCAATAGGGGTCCTTTAGTAGTATGTAAATTTAATTTTAAGAAATTTTATGTTCCAAACCCCGGGATATTTTTCTATTTTATAAAATACTATGGGAAAATTTTCACCCGAACGGTTCACGAAAAGATTTTGCACACGCCTCCCCCAATTTCACCTGGCCCTGGTCAGGCCCCCCCTCATTGAGGTATTAGCCGCTCGAAGGCGGGGGATCGTGCTTGCCGGGCTCCTCACTGTGGCTGGTGGGGCCAGGGTTGCGCTTCCGCGGCCCCGGGAAAGGCCTTCCCGTGGTCCCCACCATTTGAAGGGGGAACTAAAGCTGTTCATCCTTTGTGAGGGATCCTTTGAACTTTTTGGATGAGCGAAACTCCTCTTTCCGCGTGGTCATTCACCACAGCGGGGGTTTCCGGACGATTAAGGGGGCCGCGGGAACCCCCCTCCATCTGCACGAGCCCCGGGGGCAGAGGGGAAAGGGCCTCATAAGGTGTAGTTTCCCGGGAAGAAGTGGAGAGTACGCCCATGCGAAGTTTTCCCGGGTGGGATCCGGACCGACTTTTTTGGGAAAAGCGTGCTTTTTTCGGACCCGTGTCCTCTCCGTCAAATTCCTCCGTCGTGGGCCCCGTAACCAGGGCGTTTTTGGGTCTCGCAGGACCTCGGAGCGAAAAAAGGGAAGCCCAACAGTTCTTCTGACAGTACCACAGATGGTTGACAGTTTCGACAGCGCGACGTCTGATTCAGGGTCATTTTTGTCGTAGGTGCCGAGGGCCTTGATGGTTCGAGGTCGAGTCGAGGGGCTTGAACCGAAAAAGAAGCCTCAATCGGGCCTTTGCGTAGACTGGGACGACGAAGGCACAACCGGGGAGCCACGCTCCCCTTCTTCGTCAAGCGGAACTGGCCCCGGAACATCCAAAATCTTAAAGGAGTAGGGATTTTGACACCATTGGGCCTGGTGAATTGCCCCGGGAGAAAGGAAATCGAATTCCACCGGGAGGGGCACCACGAGGAAAATGATGAAATTTTGACCATTCCCGGGTTTACGCGAAATCCCCACCGCTCTTTAAGACTTGAAGAGCCATCGAAGAGCCCTCCTTGACGCCTCAGAACAGTCGCCACTTCCTCCCATGATTCCCTGCCGAAATCCTTTTCCGGTCATGCTCTCCCATGAGGTTTGGAACGTTTGAAAGAGAGTCGGGCGTGAGGAAACACAAAAACCGGACGAACACCGCATGTACCACCCCTCCCGGGTATGGTGAGACAGGCGAAATGCAGCATCTTTCCCCATTTTCTTTTTTGTGAGGACACAGGCCCCGTTTCTGCGGCCGGTGTTGGATCCGTGGTGTCGAAGGAATCCCGCTACCGATCCGCGACTCCCCATGTCTCCCGGGGGAGACCACCGTGCCGCCAGCTCTCTCCCGTGCCACTGCCCAAATTTGGGGACGGCGAGCAGTTGGGCGCCTCCCAAACCCGGGAAAAGATGATCGGGAGACGGTCCAATTTCTTTGTGGGGCAGGTCCCAAAAGAGCTTGCCATCCCAGTGGGCCCCCACGGAGTTCCTGACCGAAACTCCCCCCTGATCTTTGAGGCCAGGCCCCCAGTTTTTTAAGCGTTGGCGTCGGGTGGGGTACGGGGGGTGTTGAGCCTTCGAGTTTGGGCCCAGGCAACGTGCGGCTTACAGCCGTATGTGCGGAACGATCGGCAGCTTGGGGTTTGATCCAGCGGGCCGCCAGTGCTGGAAGACGATTTTTCTTGTGGCCCCCTTTTGCCCCCTTCGCAGGACCCTCCTCCAATGCTCCGTATTCTTCATTGAGACAATAGCTGAAGTGTTGGGCTGGCGACGGGGAGGGTCGAGCGCGCCCCCCGATGAGGAAGCGGCGCCTCTTTTGTTTGCGGGCGGAAAAGAGCGGCCTTTTCCCAAAACGAAGAATTGCCTCGTCTCCTGAGCACCAAGGGCGGAACGACGCCGCCCTCCTTCCTCGACGCCCGGCTCCCGTTGGGCGAGGGGGAACTCTTGTCCCCCTGGTTTTGGGCATCTGGTCAGCGCATTCCCGTGTGCCACGTCGAAGAGGTTGCGAGAAGTACCCAAAAAACTTTTCTTTCGGATTTTAGCCTCCCATGCCGATAGGACCTTTCTTGAGGAGTCGACTCCCGAGGACCCAATCTTGGTACAATGTTGTCTTTTTGGATCATTTTGGGGTCCGCGCCCCATCCCAAAAATGAGCCACCATGGGGGGGCACGGCCAGCGTGACATCGCGGAGATCATCTTTTGAGCTGTAGCGGTGGAGAACGCCCGGAAACCCCCGTTTGGGAAAGGGGGTTTGGAGCCAATTTCCTCCTTTTTGGGGGAACACAAAAAAATCTTTTCCCAGTCGCCATATCAAACGAAAAGAAAGGAGAATATGTTCGAACTTAAATTTTTGGGCAAATAGAACAAATTTGGAAGGAAAAAATTGTGAAAATAGGGGGAGGGGAAAAGGAGTATGTTCCCAAAAACACCTGACCAGTCGAAAGAGTCCGAGGGGAAAAATTTGGGGAGTGTGCAACATTTCCCACGAGCCAATTCCATAAAAAAAAAATTTAGGGGGATTTCCACTTGAAAAGTAACAATTCCCGGGGTTGGAACAAAACAATTCCAAAATTTGTTTTTTTGGACCACCCTATTTTCCAATAACAAAAAATTCAGGAAGATATTTTGAAAACTGGAACCTTTACCTTTTTGTTATTTTTTAATTGTTTAAGGGGACCGTTGTCGGGATGACGAAATTTGCACTGGTTTACACCTATGATCTATCACAGCGCGAGGGGTTTATTAGTCTTCTTCAGGGAAGGTAAGGTGAAGGCTGTTTCACTCAAAACACGGACGTTCCCTCAGCCGTGCCTTTTATTACACTATTCGTCTGGTTTGCATTTTCGGGATTTCCCGCTCACCCTCCAAGCAGAATGGTGCCTCAGAGGCTATGCTTGAAGAAATTTTCATAATAGCATTCTGTCGGATGAAAAAAGGGGGGAGTTTTGGAAAAA
>JACEEZ010017516.1:0-14151 GCA_016584305.1 Chionoecetes opilio | reverse complement strand
AAAAAAAACCCCTACCTCCTTTTTTATTCATTTTCCACCTTTCATCCCCATCCATAACACTGTCCAGCCCCCTTTTTAAAGTCCAATGACTCTCCACTAACTACCGTCTACTTCCATGCCAATCTTTTCACCCCCCTATTTTGAACCATTTTCCCCCTTTTTTCTTTAAATAAACCCCCTTTTTCCAGTTTGAATCCGTGACTTGTCCTACCCGGCTTACTAACCTTAAGAACTTTTCCTACACCCCTTTTATTGATCCCTTGATCCACTTAAAAACTTTTCGATCGTGTTGTGAGTTGTACTAATGTTTCAGCTTTTTTATGACTAATTTTTTTATTATTTTTGACGAAACACGTAGTTCTGGTTGCAATTGGGTATTATTCTAGTGTTTTGGCCCTACTCCCCCCTCGCCACAAAAAAAGCGGGCCAATGCGGGATTAAGGCCCCGGCTAAAAAACATGCCAAAAACATTATTTTGGGAGTTGGGCTGTTGAAAACATTCCCTACATCCAGGGAACTTTCCCATTGATTTTTTTTCTGAGCCCGGGAGACGTGTGCACCTGCCCGATCCTCCAAAATGTTGCCCCAAGTGTGGGAAAACCCCCCCAAACCCCCCCCGCTAGGAGGTTAGTTTAAAGTTAGGGTAGGTTGGGGTTAGATTTGGTTTGGTTAGATTGGGTAGGTTGTTTTGGGGGTGGGTTTGGGGTTAGTTTTGGGTTAGGTTGGGTTTAGTTTGGGGGTTTGGGTTTTAGGTTAGGGTGGATAAACCCCCCCGTAGGTTGGGTTTAAAATTTTGGGTTGGCCAAATTTCTCTAGTTATAAAAAAAATTACCCTGATCGGGGGAAATTTTAAACCCCCCCCTACCCCAACTTTTAAAATTTACGTGTTTCCGACGCAAAAATTTGTTCCTCACCCGCATTCCCCCCGGGTCCCCCAAGCTTTTTTGGGGGAAGGGGAGAGAGGGGGCAAACACTAGAAAGGGGTTTACCCTTCAGAAATTTCCAAGGTATCCCTGTACTTTCTAATGTTTTTTCCCTTCCTCCAAGCCTTTGTTTTGGGTGGTCCCGGGAGGCGCCCTATATTTCTGTTTTTTCTTAGTTGTGACTTCTATTGGAAACCTCACTATTGCAGTTTTTTTCCTTCTCCAAAATCCATTTTGGTTTATACTTCCTCTTTTTAATTTTTTTGTGCTTATTTTCCCCAAATTCGGGGCCCTTTCTCCACAGGTAGTTATTACTTATCAACATTTGGGTTTTCTAAGCATTTGTAGGGGCCCCCCCTTTATGGGTTTTTGGTTATTTTATACTTTAAATTCAAGGGGGTTTCCCACAAGCCTGGTCATTCCCGCTGCCACCCCCCCAAAATTTAAGTGGGTAAAAAAATTATAAAGATTAAAAAAAATGTCAGTACTAATGGGGGTAAAAGAAAAAACAATTTTTCGTTATCTTTATCTTAGTATTTGTCATTTAAACTGATTCCCCCAGTAATTATTTCCCCCAATCCTTTTTAACCCCCTAAATCATTGATTTATCTCTAAACTTAACCGAAAGATTTTAAATGCTAACAACATCGACACGACGCGACTCTCAGCTCTGCTCACAAACTAATCTTATAATTTCCTTCTTAACCTAAATCTTTAAAATTACTCTCCACTTAAAAAATGTTTTAAAATGCTAAAAAACATCGCCCCGGGACGCGTTTATCAGCTCGGGCTAACAAACCCGTAATCCTTACGGAGTTTTTAACAAAAAATCATTAACTAAATTTTCCCGTCACTGTTTTTGCTGAGTCAAGTATCAATCCCCACACACTCCAGCTAAAAGGGGACTAATCCTTAGCTGTTCCCTGGTTTTTCAAACAGAGGCGTTCCAGGTGTCCCCCCCCTGTTTCACCCGGGCCTTTTTTCCCACTGTCCCTTTGAACCCTTATCCAGCTGTTTTTCCCCACTCCCTCCCCCTTAAACCCTTTAAACCGGGGTTAAAAAAACCACCCCCTCCCGCACGCCCTCCCCACTGTGACACGGGGAAACCCTTAAAGCAACTAAATGGCCCCTCGCTCTCCTTCTTGCCTGGCCAGCTGACGTCCCCAAAGCAAACCGTCGGTAAAAAAATATATCACAAATTTTTTTTATATAGTGATTCAAACTGGTGGGGGGAAAAATTACTCATTTCATTACTCGACATTTATATTTATTTTAAACCCCCTTCCCATTCAACGTAAACCTTCGTCAGTCAGGAGTCAAAATTTTTAGCCCATTTTCCGGCTTTTACAAATTGGGGTCTTTTTTAGACACACCACGCCTGGATCTTTATTTAAATAAAAAAAACCCTCTCCGTTCCAGGCTGTTTGGGTTATCATCACATCTGTTTTCTTTGTACACGTCATTCGCCCGGGCCTTTCGCGTTGGGGGCCCAAAGGTGTTACTGGGGGGGGAGGCTGTGGGGCCGGGCAGCAGCATGAGGGCCGGGACCCAACGGATCATCTGCCCCCGGGGTGGGGAGGCACGGGGTGATGGAAAAGAACACCTGGAGGAGGCCCCCTCGGGGCCACAAGGCCCCAAAATTTGAGCTAAAAGTCCCCAGCTTGTGACAAAACATTCAAATCCCAAGAGAAACCCTTGAAAAAATTTCCCTTTGAGCACAGTGGTGTTAAGAAACCATGAATGTTTAGAGTGTGGAAAAAGTTTTGCTAAAAAGGTCCCCTCACCCCCAAACACCCTGACACACAGTGGTGTTAAGAATTTTAAATGTTTAGAGGGTGAAAAAGATTTGTACAAAATCGCCTCCCCGAACACCCCCTGACACACATGGGGGATAAAAATTTAAATGAATTTTTAGAGTGTGGGAAAAGATTTACTACAAAGGTCACCTCACCAAAACACCCCGGGGAAACCACAGTGGTGTTAAAAATTAGGGAATTTTAAGGGGGGGGAAAAAAATTTTGTTTAGAAAGGGTAAACCTCACCAAAAACACCCCCCTGACACCCCCAGGGGTTTGTTAAAAATTTATGAATGTTTAGAGTGGGGGAAAAGGGTTTACTCCCCAAATAGGGGACCTAAACCAAACACACCCTGCCCACCCAGTGGTTTCAAGAATTATGAATGTTTAGAGTGTGGGAAAAGTTTTACTACAAAGGGGCCCCCCAACCGAAACCACCCTGACACAAAAGTGGTGTTAAAAAACCAAAAATCCCCAGAGGGTGGGAAAAGATTTGTAGAAAGGGTAAAACTCCCCAAACACACCCCCTGACCCCCCAGGGTGTTAAGAATTATGAAGGGTTTAGGTGTGGGAAAGATTTCTAAAAATAGTCACCTCACCAAACACACCCTGAAAAAACCACACTGGTGAAGAATCAGAAGGGCCAGAGGGGGGAAAAGGTTTTATCCCCGGTTCTACCTCCCCCAAACACCCCCCCTTTAGACACAATGGTTTGGGGGGAGTTCAAGTGTATATTTGTAAAAAAGTTTTTTCAAGACAAAGCCTGTTTTGGCCAAGCAAAATAAAGATCCACTTTTAGGGGGTTGTTTTTGTGTGGACAAGTGGGGTTGTACCCGTCCTGTGGGAGTGTGTCCTTTTGGGGCCCAATGGGTGGTGGTGGTGGTGGTGGGCAGTGTTTTTACATGGGGTGGGGGCCCCCGGGGCCTTTTGTTTCTGTAGGGATTAATGGCCCCAGTTTTTGGGGTTTGGGCGTGCGGTGTGACTTTAAATAAATGCCGGGTTTTTAAATTTTTTCCTGTTTGTTTCCCTTTTAAAATTTCTTTCCACGCAAAAGGGTTACACCCCTTTTTTCCTGCGGGGTCACATATTGTAACTTTTCCCGCCGATTTAAACGACCTACGAAACATATGACTTCGACTTTACGACCAGGGGAAAAATTCTGACAATTGGGGTTTTTTTTTTCCCCATTTTTTGTTTTTTCCCTAAAAGCGCCTGTGGGCAGTGATACTAAGGCCCGAATTGTTGGGCCCCGGGGGGCACACTTGATGGCCCTCAAGTGATCGGGTGATGTGGTTGGCCCCGCCCGGGGTGGGCGGGATTGTTTGGGGACGCCTGTGTTTTTAGAGGCTCTGCCCCCCCCCTGTGTCCTCCCTTGCACTCGCAATCCAAGGTAGAGTTAAGGGGCAGCATGTGGGTTGGCCCGATGGGCCCCGGGGGCAAAAAGGTTTTGGCTCTCACCCGGGTCAAAAATCGGTGGATACGAGGGTTTAAAAACAATAATGAACAATGAAAATTTTTGATAAAATATGACTGAAAAAGGGATTTAAAATCATTACACTTTAAATTTTACCCTTCGGGCTTGTCCCCACCACGGGCGGGGGGGAAACCCCATCCCCCCTCAAGGAGCCTCCGGGGCCTCCCAATCGGGGCCCTTAGTAGTCACTCCCTACGGGGGCTATGGCAAAAAATGTAAAAAAAAATTTTTTTTAAAAATCTATAACATGGGCCCCGATTTAGGGCCCGGGGGCCAGATCCAGAAAACCCACATACGCCGGCGTATGTCAGCTTTAAGTTTTAGATACTCCTCTTTCAAAAACTTTTTTGGATAGGAGTTACATCTGCCCCAAAATCGATGACGCCCCAAAGGGCCAAATTTTTACGTTTTTGGGCGCAAGTTGCGCCAGCCCTCCGGGGCCCTGGATCCCCCAAAACGAAACTTACTCCATTTCCGGGACGTCCCAGGGCCAATATTATGGCTTTAAGTTTTTACCCCAAACCTATCGAAAAAAGGTGTACCCCCGGGTATCTCATATATATAAAAAAACGTTTTATTTTTTCCAAATAGATGTTACCACCGAGGTAAGGTTTGAAATAAGCCTATTTGTAGTGGGCCCAGCGGCGTGTTTTTTACAAATGTTTAGGAGAAACAAGCCTTGGTAGGGGGGCCGCCCCCGGCCGCGGGGACTCCCTTCCCGGGGTTTTTTTTTGTTTAAATTTTCGTTAGGGGGGCAGCACGTTTTTTAGACCACAAAGGGGAGTCCTGTGGGCAGTTTTTTGTGGGACGAGGGGAGGCTGGCATCCTGCGACTAAAATTAAATGTTTTTTTCTATATCGTAATTTGGACATTTTTGAGAATGAAACTTTTTTCGGGATGCCTGCCCTCAGTAAACCTTCACTATGGTTAGGTCATCGGACCTTGCCCCTCTTTCCCCCCCTAAAATGGTATTTAAAGGTCTGTTTGCTTTAATGGTACATTTCCCCGAACGGGGGGAAATTTGTTTTCGCCCCCGTCGGAGAATGTTCCATATTTTACGTCGGGGGAGTTCCTTTTAAGCGAATTTAAAAAGTTTATATTTAACAAAAACGTACCCCAATCTATATTTTTAAACAGCTTTTACATTTGTTTGTAAATTTCAGGGCCCGGGAATATCGGGGGTTATTTAGTGATTGGGGGAGTCGGGGGTTTTTTGGACATGTTCAAAAAACCAATGTCCATGTTTTGTTTTAAAAGTGTAGTTTTAAATTTTTTTGGGGCCCAAGAAAAAAACTTTTCCAATAACGAAATCCCTTTTATTCTTCCATTTGACCTTTTAAACAGTGGGAACTCGCCGAAAAATTTTGTGGGGCAAAACTTTTTCGGTTGGTTTTTTAATTTATAATGGACGATAACGCGCAGTCCCCTACCGCCGTTCCCAAACATGGGGTTTTCCCAAATTTTTTTTTTTTAGTATACTGTACGGGTTTTAATGCACTTTTCCCCCGCGAAACCCTTTAAAAAACCCTTATGGTATTATTCTGGGTGTTTGCCCATCCCCCCCCTCCCCCCCAAAATAAGCTTGGGGACCGGGGAGAATGCAGGATATAGGGCGGGGGGACAAAATATGGTCGCAACCACAATTTTTTGGGAGTTTTGGAAGTTTTTAAAAAATTCTCTAGATTAGGGAAAAAATTTATTGGATTTCTTCTGAGTCCCGAGGGGCGTGTGAACCGACGATCCTCAAAATGATGACTGAAGTGTTTTTAGAAAACCCCCCCCCCCCCCCCCTAGGAGGGTTTTGGGTTTGGGTTAAATTTTTCTTTGGTTAAATTTTGGGGTTTGGTTAGGTTTTTGGTGGGTCAAACCCCCCCCTAGGTTTGGTTAATTTTTGGGTTTTGCAAATTTTTTAGATATAAGGAAATTTCCCTAGATTAGGGAAATTTTTTCTCCCCAAAAAAACTCTTAAAAAACGGTTTCCCACGCATAATTTGTTTCCCCCCCCCCGAAAACCCAAATTCCCACAGGTTTCCCAAACTTTTTTGGGGGAAGTGGGGGAGGGGTTTTGGGCAAACACTAGAATTTTACCAAAATTACATACATATTGTAGAAATATAGTTGTCTTAGATAAAATCATACAGACCAAAACCTCCCCTTCCAGAGGGAAACCCCCAAACCCTTTTAGGGGGTTTGGGTTTGGTTCATTTAAATTTGGGCCCGGGGGGCGAGGGGGGCGGAAACCCTCCTTTTGGGGGTTTTGGGGTTTTTTTTTTTTGGGTTTTTTTAAAAATTAAAAAAACCCCAAATTTTAAAGGGAAAGAAAATCAAGTGTCTCAGAAATTTACCGCGCAGGGCCTCGTCCATTTTTTTCCAAAAGCACTAATTTTAGGCAAGGAAAAAAGGTATTATTTTAGGTTTGCCCATACTCCCCCTTCCCAAAAAATAGCTTTGGGGGCCTGGGGGGAAAGCGGGATATTTCGCTGGGGTCAAAATAAAAGGTCCCCCAAACCCCCTTGTTTTTGAGTTTGAGGGTTTTTGAAAAAAAAACCTAGATTTGGGAAAAATTTATTGGGTTTCTTTTGAGTCCAAGGACTTGTAAAAATTACGTCCCACGAATGATGACCCAAATGTCGAGAAAAATCCCCCCCAACTCCCCCCCCCCTAGGAGGTTTTGGTTAGGTTATATTGGTTTGGTTAGGGTTAAAGGGTTTTTTTTTTGGTTAGGTTAGGTTAGAATTTTGGGTTTGGTTAGGTTAGATTTTGGGTTTGATTTTGGGGAGGTTAGGTTTTGTTTTTTCCGGGGGGGTCAAGCCCCCCCCTAGGTTTGGTTAATTTTTGGGTTTGGGGAAATTTCTTTAGAATAAGGAAATTAAACCTTTGATCTAGGGTTTGGGCCTCTACAAAAATTCTTAAAATTTCGTTTTTTCCGACCAAATTTTTTTCCCCCCCCGGAAAAAACCCCCCTTCCCCCCAGGTCCCCAAACTTGCTTTTGGGGGAAGTGGGAGAGGTTTTGGGGGCCCAAAAAACTAGAAAATTTACCCGGAAAAAAATAGTCGTGTCTCAGAAAATGCCCCGCAGTCCTCGTCCCTTTTTTCCAAAAACACTAATTTAGGCAAGAAAAAAACAGTCATGTTTCAGAAAAAGAAAAATGCGCAGACCTCGTCCCCTTTTTTTTCAAGGCACTAATTTTACCCCAAGGGAAAAAATAGTCATTTTCTCAGAAAAAAGAAACCCCCGCAATCCTCGTCCATTTTTTTTCCAAAAGCACTAATTTTAGGCAAGGAAAAATTTTTGTCAGTGTTTCAAAAAGACGCGCAGTCCTCTCCATTTTTTATCAAAAGCACTAATTTTTCCCAAAGGGAAAAATTTGTCAGTTCTCAGAAAATGACCGCGCAGTCCTGTTTTATTTTTAAACCCGGGATCTTTCCCTTAATATTTCCCACTAAAAAAAACCATTACCTTTGGCGAGAAATTTTCCCCTATTGTGGGGCAGGACGAGAATTTCGGGAGACAGGGGTTTTCAGGTTTCCGTTCTCATTATCCCTGAAATGATACGATTAGGGCACTCAGTATGTCGGGCCCCTTAAAGCCCTTGAAAATTTTATGATTAATGGTCAACCCCTTTATGTCTGGGCCCCCTTTTTGGGCCCTGAATTATTAGGTTTTCAGGAGGCTGGGGAAAAATTTTTGGCCCTTTAAAAATTTTTGAAAAGTCAACAGGGGTGTCTTTCCCCCTTTAAAACATTGCCTTTCCAAAAATTTTTTTTTCGGTCAATCTGTACTGTCAATGGGGACTCCTTTGTGTAGGGGGAAGGGACGCTCGGTTCACAACCGAGAAAATCCCGGGGGGGAGCGGAAAAAAGTTGGGCTGTTTTCCCTTTTTAAACCCGGCCCCTGTCCACCCAGCAGTTTAAAGGGTTTCCGGGGTTAGCCGGGTTTTTAACCCGCCCCCCCGGGGGGGCTGGCTTCGGCCCAAAAATTTAAGCACTAGCAGAAAAGCTCTCTAGAGGAGTCTGCGAGAGAAACTGTCTGGGTTTCAGCAGGAACATCTCAGCTGAGTCAATAAAATGCGAGATTACAAAATCAATCAGGGACCCTTTCCCTTTTCGCTTTTAAAAAGGATACCCTCGAATTGTGTTTAAACCAGTGCCACTGAGTAATCACTGATTTTGTTTTTTAAACCCTATTTATCTCGGGGAGCCTTTTGGGTTTGGGTGATAGATCGAATAGATAATATTTAAAAATGCTTTGATCGCTATTAGCGAGGATGAAGCATTGTATTCGCCACCAAACAGCGGGCCCCTGTGGAGGGTATTCCCAGATACTCCCTTTCCCCGGGTAAGTTTTCCCCCCAAAAAACTTCCCGGGGGATTTTCAAACAGCCCCGCGCGGGGGGGGGCGGGTTTTGGCCCGGGGTGCATTTTGCCTACTTAGCCGCTTACTTTCGTTTTTTGCTTGGGGTTGGCCCCCAGAACCCCCCAAAAACCTCCCTTCCCCGATCCCCCCTCTTTTGTCCCCCCTCCGTTTTCGCCCCCCCCCCCTTCCCCTCTCTTCCCCCCAAAAAGGCCCCCGGAAAATTTTGGTGGGGTTCCCCCCCTTTTCCCCCAAAGGGGCGAATTTACCGGGGTTCCTTTTAAAATTTTTACCCCCCCAAAAAAGGTTTTTTTGGGGTCCATACGCCCTCTCTCCTTCCCCCGCCCTTTAATCTACCTCCCTCTTTTCCCTCCTCATCCCCCCAACCCCCGGGACACTGGGGGAAACCCCCAAATCCCGCTACGGAAAAACCCCTGATCCAACATCGTTTGGGAAAACCCCCAAGGGGTTTTTTCCCCCCCACCGGCCCCCGACTTTCCCGTTGGCTATAAAAATTTTCCCCCCGTTTTACTAAAAATTTTTTTTAAAAGTTCCCCAATTTTCCAAATTTTTTAACGACCGGGGGGAAAAAATTTGGGTTTACAAACAACCCCTATCCAAAATTTTGAATATTAAAATTTAAAAAAATTTACTTAAATTAGCCCAAATCCCTTTTTGGAAAAAAAGGTTTTGGGTTTTAAGGGGGTTTAAAATTTTTCGAAAAGAAATCTTTTAAAAAATTTTTTAAAGGGAAAACAAAGGGGTCAAAAGATAAACTAAAAAAAATTTTTGGGGATTAATTTCTAAAGGGGAAAAAATCAAGGGACAAAGGGGGTGAAGGGGGGATCAAGATGGGTAGCTGGGGCCTTTGCCGAAACCGGGGGGGAGGGTTTGGTTGGGGAAGAAATTGGGGCTCTGAAGGGGACCTCCCATTTTCCGGGGAGGTTTGGGGAGTTAGCCTAAGGGGGTTTGGGGTTTAACATTTTAAGGGCCGGGTTTGGGGAAAATTTTTCGAAAAAAATTTTTCGTTATTTCCCCTGCTTCCAAAAAAAAATTTTTGGGTTTTGGTGAAAAAATTTCCC
Source organism: Chionoecetes opilio (assembly GCA_016584305.1). Classification (NCBI taxonomy): domain Eukaryota; kingdom Metazoa; phylum Arthropoda; class Malacostraca; order Decapoda; family Majidae; genus Chionoecetes; species Chionoecetes opilio. The sequence continues at coordinate 4,522 of JACEEZ010017516.1, read as the reverse complement.
GGGTTTTTTTTTTTTGGGCCCCTAATTTATGGGGTCGTTTGGAAAATTATGGAATAAAAAGGTTTTATCTTGGGGGTGGTTTTACATGATGCCCGTAATCGGGTTTGAAAAAAAACCCCCCCTGGTTGGGCGGAAATTGAAAATTTTGTATAAATGTACGCATACAGGGAGGTCCCGTTTTTAAGGCCCCCGGTTTTCCCAGAAACCATTTTTTTCGGGGGATGTATAAATTAGGGTCTATTTTTAAAAAACAGACGAAAAACCAAAAGATACGACAATCAAACTGGGGTGAGTAAAATTATCAAGTTCAAAAAGCCCGCCCCAACCCCCTCCCAGGCTGGAAAAGGGGGATTGGGGTTTTCCCCAGTGGGTCACCCCAGCAAGCCGTGACCTGAAAGGGTAAATTAAGCATAAAGGCCGGCCTGACATTTAGGGGTAATTGCAGGGGTGCGGGGCCCCAAAAACCCCCGGGGCCGCGTCAGGGCACCCCTAGCCCAAGGGGGTGACCTGAAGGGTAATTAAGCATTGACCGGCCCGACCTTTAGGGGGATTAAACAGGTGTGCGGCCCCCAAACCCTTTGGGAAAAGCCACACTACCTTCTCTTGTATCACGCGGGGTCCCATAAAGGAAAAAGTCTTTTTATTTTTGTTATGCATGGGTTTTTTGTTTAATTAATGTGCAGTTATTTTTATTTTTTTGAGCTATTTTCTCTTTTTAGAAGGCCCTTTTTTTAAGAATAGGGAGTACAGTTTTGGGTTTAATTTTAGAAAGCTGTGTGTTTTTTGTTTTGCTATTGTTAATTTTGCTTGAAAAAAATGTCTTTTTTTTTTTTTTATTTTTTTTTTTTTTTTTTATAATTGATGGGTCCTGGAAACCAAAAAACCCATATTTTACCCCTAGTTATGTGTTTTTGTTTTACGAGATTTCGCTTTTAACGAGTAGCCAGGTGGAACCCAAGTGCTGTACTTTTGGGACCTCCCTGTATGTATTTTCTCGGTTATTTACCAATCAAAATTTTTTTTTCTTTTAGCCAAATGAAAAGTTTCCCTTTATCACTTCATATTTTCTTTTCTATTTCGGTTTTCAATATCTGCCATAAATTTTTTTTTAATTTTTGAAAAAAATTTTAAAAAAAAAAAAAAATTAAGATCAAAATCAAAGTACCCCCTTTAAAAAAAATTTCAAAAAATTTTAGGTAAAAAGATTTTTCTTAAAAAATTTGTTCCCCAGGTTTTTGGGGGATGCTGAAACCCAATCTGGAGGGCGTTTTTAAATTTCAATGATTTTAAAAGGGCCCTATTTCAGCCAAATTTACAATGACATGATACTTCCCGATATTCCTAAAACCCCCAAATTAGACAAAATTAATACAAGACATCAAAAAAAAAATAAGAAATTTCTTTCCAATTTCATGTTTTCCCCTTATTGCCATATTTTTTTTAAAATTTTTGAAAAAAAAAAGAATTTTCAAAAAAAATCAAGGCCCCTGGGGCCTTTTTTACCCCTTCCCAAAATTTTTCAATATTTTTTTTAGAAATAATTTGCTTGAAAAAATTTTTCCCAGCAGTTATCGGGGCATGCCCAAAACACAACTGGAGTCAGTTTTCCCGTTTTCAATGATTAAAAATCCCCATTTCAGCCAATTTTACAATGACTTCATAATTCAAATGTGTGTTTTTTGTTTACCCCATTTTCGTATGTACAGGATTTAAGCCCAAACTTTTCAATGGGGCCCCCTTTTTAAACTCATATTTTTTTTCCATAAAAATTTACGGGATTAAATGTTTACACCATCCCTTCCCGGGCAAGGGGAAAAACAGAGGGGGAAAGCAGGTCACAAAGGAAGAAGAGTGTGGCGGACGTAAACCCTTTTCTCTCGCCTCCCCATTTAAAAAATGTCATTATTTTCCAAAAGTAATGATTTTCGACGGAATTAAAAGAGAGAATGTTTTCCCAGAACCCAAAAAGGTGAACAGAAAACCACACTCCCCAAATTTTATAGGGGAATTTCGGTCCTATGTAAAATAATACCCCTTTTTTTGGGTTTTTGGAACGTCGCCGAAACACCAACCCAGAACTCTCGTGACATTGGGAAAACTCGCCCAAGTGTACATTTTCGGCGACAGTTTAAATTGCAATATATGAAAAAGGGAAACTAAACCCAACCTAACCACTAACCCCATTAACTATTCAGGCTATTTTTGGTATTTTAAATTTCCCGAAGCGAAACCGGGGAATGGGAAAAACTCGCCGACTGTAAAAAGGAAAAACTCGTCAATTTCGGCGGGGTGTTTTCCCATCGGTGAACCCCTTTCCCGGGGACCCCCTAGGGTTTTTTGGGAACTGTCGTCGAAAAAAACCAATCCAAACTCTCGCAGACGTAAAAAAAAAAAAATAAAAAACCGGGGTTTTTTTTCGACAGTTCCAGGTTTCCCTATAGGCCCACATTTAAAACCCAGACCAAAATGTATTTAGGTCCTGGAAGGGGAAAAGGGAAAGTGCACTACACACACTATCCTGGGGATGAAATGGCGACCTACATCAATTCCCCCAAAAGTCCAAGGTTCTTAAAAAGGGATTTAAAGGGTTTTCCTTTAAAACGTGCCTGTTTTTACTTTAAAACCCCGTCCACACTATCACTCACCACCGTCGGCGCTTGCCGACGAACGCCAGTGTTGTGTCCACACATTTTTCTCAGTTTTTTGTTTTCAACTCGCTGCAATTTCTCAACTATTTCTCCCATTTAATTTTTTTTATCACATATTCGTAATCAGCTGGCTTTCTTGGTTCTGATGGTATACGGTACATAGCAATACAAAAATATCTAGCTGGTGAAAACTGCCGATAACTTGAAGCATATGTTCGGCGCTGACCCGTGAGTGACGGGCATGCCCGCCCAATATTAAACCTGCTGAATGTTGGCGGGCAGCGCCGACAGTTATAGCGTATTTTCGCGACCGCTCTGGCCCGGTCTGGACTGGGCTAGTCCCGGGCGCATATTCGCCTTTTTTGGAAGAGTTTGTGGTCCAGGGATATCAACCGCCAATCACGGTTGTCAGAACTCGTGACGTCACACAAAGGGGTGGAGCTAACGTGAATCGCCGTGAGCGAGGCCCTCAGTACTCGTGACGTCACACAAAGGGGTGGAGCTAACGTGAATCGCCGTGAAGCGAGGCTCTCTCTCTCTCTCTCTCTCCAATACCTGAAGGCAGTGTAGGGGTGAAGGGAGGTATGAAGGGAAAAGTTTAAGGGGGTGAGGGGGGAGGTATTGAAGGGGTGAAGGGTGATAAGGGAAGCTCTCTCTCTCTCTCTCTCCCCTCTCTCTCTCCTCTCTCTCTCTCTCTCTCTCTCTCTCCAATACCTGAAGGCAGTGAAGGGGTGAAGGGAGGTATGAAGGGAAAAGTTTAAGGGGATGAGGGGGGAGGTATTGAAGGGGTGAAGGGAGGTATTTGAAGGGTGGGCATGGGAGGCTCTCTCTCTCTCTCTCCAATACCTGAAGGCAGTGAAGGGGTGAAGGGAGGTATGAAGGGAAAAGTTTAAGGGGGTGAGGGGGGAGGTATTGAAGGGGTGAAGGGAGGTATTTGAAGGGGTGTAAGGGAAGCTCTCTCTCTCTCTCTCTCTCTCTCCAATACCTGAAGGCAGTGAAGGGGGTGAAGGAGGTATGAAGGGAAAAGTTTAAGGGGTGAGGGGGAGGTATTGAAGGGGTGAAGGGAGGTATTTGAAGGGTGATAAGGGAAGCTCTCTCTCTCTCTCTCTCTCTCAATCTCCAATACTGAAGGCAGTGAAGGGGTGAAGGGAGGTATGAAGGGAAAAGTTTAAGGGGGTGAGGGGGGAGGTATTGAAGGGGTGAAGGGAGGTATTTGAAGGGTGATAAGGGAAGCTCTCTCTCTCTCTCTCCAATACCTGAAGGCAGTGAAGGGGTGAAGGGAGATATGAAGGGGAAAGTTTAAGGGGGTGAGGGGAGGTATTGAAGGGGTGAAGGAGGTATTTGAAGGGTGGGGAAGCGAAGATCTCTCTCTCTCTCTGTTCTATCCCTTTCACCCCTCATAACCTCATACTTTATTTCACCCCTTCAATACATCCCCTCTCACCCCTCATCTCATAATTTGTTTCACCCCCTCAATACCTCCCCTCTCACCCCTCATGACTTCCCTCACACCCTTCATACCTTTTCTCACACCTCTTACTTAACATTTCACCTTTCATACCTTTCCTCAGATCCCTAAAACTTTCCCTCACACCCTTATACCTTACTTCATATCTCTTACACTTTCCCTCGCCCCTATAAAACCCTCCTACACACCCGTCATATCTCCAATTGTTACCCACATACACCCCCAGCCACCCTTTCAATTCAAATCCACATACAAATAGACTGTACTTGAGTTTGTATAATCAAGATATGCCAAACGTGACTAAATACAAATTGATTAGGCAAAACAAGGTGTTTGTGAAATGGTACCCAGCCCCCCCCTACCAATTCAAACCTTAAATTCCATACTCATAGTTACCCTTTAAACC
>JACEEZ010017515.1:0-16328 GCA_016584305.1 Chionoecetes opilio | reverse complement strand
AGGTCGGGCTACCCTCCTAAAGATCTTTTTCACCTTCTGATCTTTTCAGCGTCATTGCTTATGGGGGATCTTTTACCAGGGTTTTTTTTACAACATTCAAACGCTACATTTATCATTTTTAAATTTCCATCTGCCATCTGACTGCCCACTCGTTAAGTTTATCAAGTCTCCCTCAATATGTTTACGCAGACTGTGACCCCAAATAATCCTCCTAATTTAAAATATCATCAGAAAAATTTGTGATATCACTGCTAACCCCCACTATCCAAGTCGTTGAGAATCAAAAATAGTAAGGGGCCCAAAACAGCCCCTTGGGAAAACTCCACTTGTCACCTTGTTTTTGGACGTCAATCAAAGGAACAAGTGATTCACGGAGAGATCCCACCGAGCGCCTATCTTCTGATCTTTCTATAATTTTCTGTTGGGAAAAGCAAACCTTGTTTTGTTCAATACCTCAAAAAACCAATTTCTTCACCTATTACCTGAAAAACCTAACAGATAACTATCCCCCTTTTCAATACACTAAAGTCTCCCTCTCTACAATGAAATTTAGGACTATCCTTTACTAAAAATCTAACGGGAAAATCTACATCTCATCTCTTGCAAAACACTTCTAAGAAGTTGGTTATGTGGCGTCTGCGTCCTTTTTTTTCTCCCTCCCAAATTTGCTTGCTCTCTACAGGGGCCTTATCCCCCCATGTATGGATATGTCTCAAGTATGGGGGGGATCCACTAAAAAAGCTCCCCAAAACAGGGTTGAGTAAAAAGCTTTTGTCCATCAACCCCTCCCCTCTGATGACTCTCTTCAATCTTAAACACCCCCGCAAAGTTGCTCTCTTGCTCTCTTCTACCGTTATTTTCATGCTCACTAGTCTTCTGAATTTCTAAATGTGCCTCCCCCCCTCCCCGCGGCCCACTGCACAAGACTTTTTACCCATTCTCATCCCTATTTTGTCCCCTTCTTTAAAGCAAAAGCTAATAAGATCTTACTTTTCATCCCTTTCACTGGTAAACTCTGGAACTTCTTCCCCTTTCTTTTTTCCCTTTCCCATGACAAATCTTTTCAAAAAAGAAGTAACAAACACCTCCCGAACAAACTGGCTCATCCCCCTTTTTTAAAATTTTTCTCTTACGTCTCTTCATAGGGACTGCAACTAAGCGGGCTTTGTTACCCATTTTTGTTTTGCCCTTTGGGCCCGTTTTTGGATTTAAAAAATAAAAATATAATAAAATATATATTATATATAATATATAAAATTATATTATATATATATATATAAAAATTTTATATTTATATATATAAATTTTATTATATATAAATTTTTTATTATTTATATATATATATATATATATATATATATATTATTATATATATAGTATATATTTTATATGTATATATATTTTATATATATTTAAATTTTTATTATATAATATTATATATTTATATATATTATATTACGGAATACGCGTATTTAATTCTAATATACTACAACGAGGTATAAATACACACAGTAAATGTAAGAACACGGTAGAGAACAGACAATCGTCTTGAATTGAATATTCTGAACAAACACTCAAGCATTGTGTGTTCATCTACAGGAACGGTAACCGCAGGTCCTCGTATAACCAACACCCGATTATTTATATGCCGTGTTAAGACTTCTAATTGAGTAACCAGCTATATAGGACTAACTAGGGACTGACAGTTTAGCAAATTTTTTGTTACTTGTTTATGCTTTTTGCTCTAAGGCCAGTCCCTTATGATGTGAACAAAAGTAAGCAAAGATCGTCTAACATCATCAAACTCCATCTAATTTTTTTTTTTTTTTAGTCATTGAATTTTGTGATTTTTTCACCCAGAGTAGCATCATTTTCCCTCTATTATTTCACATTGTCGCATAATTCAACTTAATTAACGAGAAAAAAAAAATCTACTATTTGCATAATTTTCCTTCTCCCTACTGCACACAGGCGCCTGAAAAACACCGGCCCGGGATAAATAGACACGGGAAAGGGAAAAGCTCATCACCCCGCAAACAAATAAAACTGAGCCGGGGGAAAATCACATCCCAAATAAACCACAACGCCGTTGAGATAATAATTACTGCCATGCCATCACATAAAATTTTCCCTTTACTTTCAACCTTTAATATCATATCTTACAATAGCTTTCGTTTCTTCTTTTCTTGCCATCTTTCTTTGCTTAGCCACATCCCTTTTAATTCTCCCCCTGTGCCTTTTAAACTCCACGCGCTTATTTTGCCCGTCAGGGTGACTCGGTGGGAAAAGACTGGTTCACGACAGGGTTCCTACTGTTCGAATCCCCCCACCATTGCTGTTGAGTTATATATATATAATATTATAATAATTTTATAATTTTATATATATAATATTGTAATTAATATAAATATATTATTATATAATATATATATATATTATATAATATTATAATATATATATATATATATTATATTATAATATAATTATATAGAAAATAGTAGAAGAAGATAGAATTTGGGTTTGGGCCTCAAAAACCAGCTTTTGGTATACGTCGAAATGTCTAGTTAGAGTTTCTTTTCCCTTTTAATTTACCTTTACAACACTTACCCCACCTTCTTTTTTCTGTAACTACGTTGAAGGCGCCCAAATTGGTACCCAACGAGGTAACAGGGGTATGCGGAGCGCGAGGGCCCCTTTTGCAGTCTTCTCCTTGTTGGTAACTCAGGGCCCGTGATCCTGATCTCCCCCTTTATCTCAACTTGTCACCGATCTGTCTTATTGTGTATGGGTCTCCCCTGGATCAAGACCCACTCCCTTCTTCTATTTCTGCCCATTTATTTTTTGGAAACCCCCTCAACTTGCTGTCGTCGTCGTCTGTGTTGTCTGCGTCTGTCTGTCTGTTGTCTGTCTGTTCTCTCTCTTCTCTTCTCCGCTCCTCTTCTCTCTCTCTCTCTCTCCTCTTCTTCTCTTTTTCTCCTCTCTCTTCCCCTCTCTCTCTATCTATCTACTATCTATCTATCTATTCTATCTATCTATCTATCTATCTATCTCTTCTCTCTCGTGAATTGCTCGAGAGAAATATTTTATAACAGTTCGTTCCCAACATTCAGTGCGTCTCTTCTCCCTTGAGAACTTAGGAGGGCCTGGTGGGGGAAAGAAAAATTTGCGTGAAGAGGAGGAGGAACAAGATAATCTGGAGGGGGTGAAAAAAAAGGGGGGACAGAAAGGAAAAGGCGATAAAAATGGAAGGGGAAAGAAAGTCATGAATAAAGTGGATATATTCAAAAGGGCATGAACGATAGTCTTTTTTAAAAGGAAATATTTCGGGAAACTGCGTTTTTTTACATTTTTCTTTTTTTTGCAAGTTTTCCTCCCCACCTCGGCCCCCCGCCCAAAACACACCACACAAACACAAAACAAACCCCCAACAAAAACACACAAAACCCCACATACGCATATGACGCACGCCACCACACACACACACCACACACACACACAACACACAACACACACCACACACACACACACCACACACACAAACCCCCATTCGCAAACACACGCACACGCACACACACCACAGGCGTGTGTGTGTGTTGGCTGAACGTCTGTTTCATTCCCCTCAAAGTTTTACTTGTTCATTCTTTAAAGAATCGTCCAGAGCATTTTTTTGGGGGCATAGTATTTGAATCTTCATTAAAAACACCTATCCAAAAAAAATATTAATTTACCCCTCTTTCCCTTTAAAAACAAACTTTTGTGCGAGGGAAAAGGGGAGGGAAAATAATCCCCCCCTTAGCCGCCGCGCGGAACTTGCTGATGAAACTCGGGAGGGCTAAAAATGCATCACACACCCTGCCTTCCCACGGGGCACAAAAAGTCTCCACCATTTATGTGCCCGAATGGGCGGGAAAAAAGTGCTAACTCTCTGGAAAGGCCCCATTTTTTTGCTGCACCCAAACGTATGCAAGTAGTGGGCCAAAATCGTAAAAAAAATATATCGAAACATCGATAATGCTTTAAAGTACATATTTTTTTTGTTTACTGCTTCTGTATTTTCCGCGGGGGGGGGGGGGGGGGGCTGTCTTTTTTGACGTCCCGAGTCATGATGCATCGTCTGCTAGTCGTCAGGAGCGTTTTTGGGGAAACCCGGGAATTTGCTGATTTTTTTTGCGGTTATCTAAAAACACTGACTGGATGCAAAAAAAAGACAAATATTATTGTAGATTTGATAAGGCTATATTTTATTGCATTTAAAACAGAATGATGAAAAGGAGAGGACGATTTCTTTAAGGACGTTAACTTATCGTTGTTCGTATCTCACACTGGGAAACCCTTATTATTACTCGTGTTTTCTTGTTTTTTTTAAAGTAACATGTTTCAACCCAAGTAAATTTGCAAGTGTCGGGCGCCATTGCGGGGTTAGTTACAACAGTCTATTTTCAGGGCTAATTATCTTACTTCCCACCCAGACGACCTCGGGGGGAATAAAATAAACAAATTGGGGTCGACGGTTTGAGTAAGGCTTGTGATTAAGAAAGTTATGAAAGTTTATCCAGGGATGAGTAAACAATATAAAAAATAGTAAAAATTATATTTTTTATGAAAGACTACTGTATACAGTAGTTTTTTTTCTTGTATTTAGACGGTGAGGTTTAAACAAAAAAAGTCACGGTTTCCTCAAAAGGGGGCCCAAGAAACTAAAAGCAATAGACAGGGCCCAAAAAATTATTAACGGACAATCACACACACATTCAAAAACACCACACACCCAACACGCTCAGGTTGGTGGACCCACACAGCTCGCAAGGAGTATCTAAGAAGACCTTCATCGCGTATTTAAAAACAATATCTTATAATGGGAGGATTAAATTTATTTGCAGCATATGAACGACGAGAGAAGTGCTGAACACCCCAAATTTTTTATTTTTTTGGGGTTTGTGAGCAGTGCCGACATCAGCATTATCAAATTTTCCTCACGTGAGAACCGTCAGCTTTTTTCTCAGCTTCTTCAGATGCTCAGTGCTTGTTTCACAAAACCGTCTTTGGTTCGTTCAATCAAGGCTACGGTTCATTACTTAAAAATAGTTTTACTTATCGTGTTGTATCCTACCGCTGCAACCATTTTTTTTTCTAAAAATTTTTAAAAAAATTCAACAGGTTCAACCCAAAGGAACTTACAAGGTTGGTGACACTGTAGTGTTGATTTCCGATGAAATTTTCATGACCGGCAGATGTATCTTACTTTTCCACCCAGAAGAACTCAGGGGTAGTTATAAAAATTGGGCGAGCGGTTTTTAAATAATTAAGTAAAGGTTGATGATTTAAATAAAGTATCGTAGTATGTGCCATGCACGAGTAAGGATATACAATTATTAATTTTCAATACAGTTTTATATACACGGTGAATATAACAATAAAAATCACGGATTTTTAAAACGCCAAAAAGAACAAAACCCTCTTATAGACAGCCCATAAAATGTATTAACGTGACAAAACAAACACACCACACCACCCCACACCAACAACGCACAGTGCCCGCACCGCACCGCAGAGCAAACGCACCGCACACTCAGGGGGGTGTGGTGCACCCAAAACAGACTCGCAAGGAGTCCCGTAGGAGAGCTTTAATCATTCAGTCGTTGTGTTTTGGGGCGGCAAGACTGTGAGGAGGCAGCTCCCGGGGGTTTTGGGCAGGTCCATTAAAAGGGCAGGTGCAGAGATTTGGTGACATGGTAGTGGAGGGGATGGTGTTGTTAGTGGGGAGGGGGGGGTGGGAAAGGGGAAAAGTGGAGGGGGGGTGAAAGTGAAGGAGGGCCCAAGCGGGTGGGGGGAGGGGAATGTCGAGGGGGAAATGTAGGGAAGGGGTGTGCAGTGGCGCTTAAGCTGTTCTGGGGGGATCGATGCACGTAAAGGGGACTCGTAATGAAAATGAAAAGATTTTAAAATCGTGGTGAGGAAGGGAGGACATGAGATACGACTCTAAGTGTGGAGGGGGAGGAGTGGAGGGGATATGCGAGGAAAGTACCTGGAGGGGTACCAGAAGGAGAATGCCTCGTGATAACTAAAGGAGTGGTCTCTGTAAGTTACCAAGGGAAAGGGAAAAAGGGGGGTGGGTTTAGAAAGGGGGGTACATGCCAAAGGAGAAAAAGGTAAAAAAATGACCATTTTTGTCACGAAGCATTTCAGGTACTCTCGGGTGCAAGAGGAAGTAGACGGAGGTAAGGACGGTAGACGATACATCACACCCGAAGGGTAAATCTTGGTTGTTGGTGACAGTAAGGTTGGGCATCCGAGGGCGGGAAAAGAGATCCACCTTGTCGTTGGTGCTTTCCAACATGGGAAAGGGAACCAAAAAAATCGTTAAGTAAGAAATTTGTAAAGAGTGCAACTAAGAAGCAAGATTTGATGAACTGGGCAACGGGTGGGGTTTGGATTGGAACTAGGCAACGGTGGGTGTGGGTTGGGAGATAGATGGCCTGGGGGCAAGATGAGAGTCACACATGCCCACACCATTCAGTCCCCTTTGACAAGGAGACTGACAGAACACCAGGGTGTGTAGTGTGGGCTCGATCATAGTGTAGTACTGTAGTGGGAGTAAGTTCGGGTTTAAAACCGAGAAGTCCCGGGGGCGAACCCGAGGGAAGCGGTTCTCTTTAAAAAAAAACCTGAGGAACTTCCACCCAGCGTGGTGGGGACCCCGGTGTTAGCCCGGGGGGTTTTTATCCCGTCTCCCCGGGATGGCGGCGTCGGCCCAAAACTAAGCACTAAGGAAGCAAAGTAAAAAGCAGCGTTAAAACGGAGCCATACTAGTGAGCTCAGGCCCCCTTTAAAATACAACTAGATGAACTAGAGAAAACACAAGAAGAGGTTTAAAGGCGGAGAGACAGAAAAGGTTTATAAAGGGGGACAGAAAAAGTTTTGCGGAGAGAGGATAAGGGACCCTAACCACTTCACAAAAACTATTTAAGTTGGTCTTCACAAAAAATTTACCCCATCAGTACAGATTTTACGGAACGGCGGCGCGGGAGGAGGGGGCAGTACGACAAATTCCTGACGCAGGGTACGCCCGGAGATTTCCGTGGGAGGTGGGACCCTATACGGCCCCGCTCTTAACCCCGGGAGGGTGAGTCAATGAAGTCTTTTGGGTTCAAACGAATTTTGGTCAAAATTTTCCTTTGCCCTGATTAAAATTACCCTTTCGTCCTAACATAGATTTTACGAATAATTAAATTTATTTTTTTAATTTACTTTTAAAACACACCTTGTTTATCTCTTGTTTCTTTTTTTTTGTTTTTTTTTTTTTTATTTAAAATGTTTGTACATTTGGGAGTAGAGGTAAAAAACTCTAGGTTTTACACTAGAGCTTCATGCTACAGAAAGTAAGACATATATTTTAATTAAATCTAGGCCCCGTGTCTTTAAAATCTTTTTTTGTTTGTCCACTCCTATAGGATTTGGTAAGACTGTTCCCACAATTTTTTTTCCTTTAATCTCCGGCTCTGATATTTTAAACTAACTATATATTCTAAAATATAAGTAGGAAAAAACAGCTCACTCTCATTTTAGATTTGCAGTTTTCACATTGTTCTCTATAATAACACAGCTCTAAAACAGGGCTTGGGAAAAGGGTTTAAAAGGAAAAAGAACGAAAACCGAAAAGAAAAGAAATTATGCTCGGAACAAAACGGAAAAAAAAAAACGTTATATATTTACTGTTACTGACAAAAAAAACTATTTTGAAAATCCCTGTAACCGGTTAATAACGTTATTTTTTCGTTCCCTGCCTATTTGGCCCCCTAAACCATTTTCACTTTCCCGTAGCTAAATTTATTTAAATAAATGCATCGTATTGCTACAGCATAATTAAGTCTCTGTATTTGTTCACTTGGGGCAATTAAAAACCATGGGGTTTTTTGTTCAAATAACTATCACCATTTTTCATTTAATTTGTAAAGAATAACTAGTTTTCCTTAATAATTAGAATTATGTCTTCGTGATATGCATAAAGCCCCCTTTATTTTATTTAAAACCCTTCCAAATCTGAAATATTTTAAACTTTTTAACTGAAATTTGGTTTAAGAATATGTTTAGTTTAATATCCAGTATTCAAAAGGGATTTATAGTGAGTAGTGCTTAAATTTTTTTAATTGTGTTCATAGCCTAATTTTTGGGCGCCGAATGTCGGTGGGGTGAGTGTCCAATTGAGTCCTTGGAGTACCACCGTATTTTTCACGTAGTCATTTTTCATTGATTGGTTTTTTTTAAATCGGGGGGGGTGATTTTTACGAATTAAATAGTTTTACCATAAAAAATATTAAAAAAAAATAATTAGGGGATTCATGTCTATACGAGAATGAATTTGGGATACCCTCACCCTCCCTGTATTTATATTTTAAAATGGGCCTTTTTTTAAGTCTATAAATTAACGAGCGAGGCGGGCGCTGTAGTCCTCGGTGGAAAAACGGGAATTTTTCCACTTTTAAACGGCCGGACCCGACCCGGCCCGGGCGGTCCGACCCCCACCCGACCCGACCCCCACTCGACCCGACCTGACCCGACCCCCACCCTCCGCTTTTAGGAGTTATACTTTTGGGAAACCCCTTTGATTTACAAGCGGTCTTCGCCACTGATGACGAATTCAATACCTTTTGGGTTTATATGTTTTGTTTACGAGGGGTCGCATGGGGTGGGGCTGCCCGCGTGAGGGTTGTCAGACAACGTTACCCTAAGCTGGAAACGGCTGTACCGACAATTGAAATTGGTGTGTGGGGGGTTTTTTAGACCAACACCTAGCAATGTCACATAGGTCAAACTCCGGGTGACGCCGCACGTCGCGTCCCCGTGGTTTTCTAGGGCTCGCTCGCCCCTCGCCGTTTAAGGCCTTACTGGAAATATAGTTTTTCACATCAAAGGGGGTAGTTTTTGTTGGATACTATGCCTATGAAATGTATGGCTTTTTAACTAAAAAAAATGTGTCATGTATAGGCTACTTATTTATTAGGGCTAATGCATATTCTTACATGGTTTGCGATTAACGTTCAAACCCGGTTTTCATTTCGTTTAAAACCGGTTCAAAAAAAGGTTTATGTTTGGGGGAGGAACGAAAAAGCAACGTAAAAATATGTTTTTTGATCGGAACGAACCGTTTGAGAAATTTTTTTCGTTTTCAAATCCGGTTAAAACTAAATATACAAGGAAAAGAAACATACCTTCGAAATTCCACAGCAAAGCATTTTTCTTCATAAAAATAAAGTAAAAATTCACCTAATAAGCGTTTATTTGGGTAATCCAAAAAAACAAAGCTTTTCCTTCGAAATAAAAAAACCGTGGCTTGGCTGCTGTTCAAAATTTTTCTCTACACTTAAATGAGGCATCAGACAATTTTAAAATGAACCCGCATAAGAGGATCCAAACTCAGAATGGCATTCATTTATATGCCTTGATTAAAAACTAACTGGAAAAATTTGCTGACACAGGGATGAGTTCATCGCACCAAAAAATGGTGTTTCCTTTTTAGCTTACTCCTTGTAGTCCGATTCAAGAGAACAACCCAGCCCAATGCCCCGGTGGCCAAAGTTTTGAAAGCGCTTTTTTTAAAAATTATCCACTGAAACTCCAAAAGGGCATCAAAAAAGACAGTTCCCCCATCTGAGAATGGATGAAGTTCCACATGTTGGGGCTGAGGTGTCTTGGAAATATTAGTCAAGGTTTTCCCGCATAAAAGTCAGGTGCCCTGGTAACCCCCAGGGGGACTTTCGTCCCTTTTCTGTGTTGCTCTGCTGCCCTGCATACCATGTCCCCCAGCCCCTGCCAGCCAACCATATGGGTTATCAAAGATTTCCCAAAAAACAAAACAACACCTCTTATTTTTACATTGTTTTAATTTTTTTTCACTTCGGGTTTAAAATCATTTTAAATTTTCCCCCTTTTTATACGGGAAAAAATTATCCCCACCTTTGCCTAGTTTTATACCATAGATCTTTTTTTTCCCCTTTCTTCCCGAAAACTTGGGCATAAATTCGTCCACCCACCTGCCCCCCCAAAGACAGCCGCCACCCCTCATTCGGGTCTCGCACCCCTTGGGGACCGCCCCCCCTAGGTTGAAAAAGAAACTGATCGGGGCCATCAACCAACTTCACCCACCGCTTTTTGGGGCCCCTCTCTTTTCCTCTCCTCTCTCCTCTCTCTCTCCCCTCTCCCCTCTCTCTCTCTCTCTCTCTCCCCTCTCTCTCCCCCTCTCTCTCTCTCTCTCTCTCTCTCTCCCCTTTTCCTTCTCTCTTTTCCTCTCTCTCTCTCTCTCTCTCTCCTCTTCTCCCCTCTTTTTTTTTAATTTAAACGTCCCTATAGATAAAGGCGCAAAGGTGCACGGTGTGTGTGCTACCTATTTTTAAAGGCAATAAAACACAAAAATAAAAAGCCCAAAAAAACTAAAAATTTAACTTTTATAAACATATATGCATCACAAAAGTGTTAGTTGGGGGCCCATGTTGCTGTAACTAGTGTCACAGTATCACTAGCCTCAGGGGGGGGTGGGCTTCGACAGTCTCCCCGATTGGCCCCCAAAAATTTTAAACATTTGTTTTTTCATCCCCTGGATGTGAGGGACAGCGGCCGGGAAAATTTCCCACATCCTTTGGAGACGCAGCCCACAAAGGTGCTTTTTGGTGCTGGCTGGCCGGGGAAACGCGGCCCCTCCACTGCATCACCACAGTTAGCACCGTTCTCGTGCTTCGCTTTGGGCGATTTTCGGAGGCGTCGTAACCCAGCCAGGGGTGGCACCCCTGCACCTGTGCCTTTGGAATACCACAAGCGTCGCGACGTTCCTGCGGTTGTTCCAGTGAGTCGCGGGGAAACCCCACCGGCTCGAACGGGCTGGGGGGTCTGGTTGGGGGTTTGGGGGGTCTGCAGATCCCCAGTCGCGGGCCGGGGGACGCTGGACTGTCCGCCTCCTAGTGTGCGAGGCTGCACACAAACTTTCCGGGAGAGGGCGGGGGTACTCTAAAAAAGGCCCGATCTGGGCCTTGTAAAAAAAAAGAGCTTCCCCCCTGTCGGGGAAAGCTGGCTCCCCTTCGCAGGGAAAACCCGTGAGGGGCCCTTTTTTTGGGGCAAATGGGGTTTTGTTTTGGGCCTTTCAAACCTTAGCTCTGGGGCCCCCCCTTCTACCCCCAAAAACCTTGAGGGCTTCCGGGGAGGGGGAGGGGAAACCCGCCCCCAAACCCCGCAGCCCCCCTTTCCCTTTGCGGGCCCGGCCCCGGGGGGACCGAGAAACCACCATTCCCTGTGTCTTTTTTCCGGAGAAAAGCTCACCTCTAACGTGTAAACCCACCCTGTATTAACACTCAGCTGCTGATTGACCTCATAAGCAGCACCCCCACTGTCATATGGGCGGGTGGGAGCAGGAGAGAGAAAGTCATAGCGTAAGCCGAAACTGCGGGCAGCTGCTGGAAAAGACCCGTCCCACGTAAAATTTTCCCACGGGATTGGCCCCAGCACAGAGCCCTTTTGGGACGATGCTTCCACTGGCAGGGATCAGGGGCCCCTCCCCGGGTTAACGACGACCTGGAGGGTTTTTCCCCTTTCAGGTATTTCCCCAGGGAGCACAGGGGGTCACCCTGGATCCCTTTTTGCTGGGAAAGTATTTCGAGAAGGCCTCCGTCCCGGGCCCACCCTGTCAAAGGCACCCGCTATCCCCAAGGGGCCACCAGACAGGCCCCTGGCCTTTTATTAGGACGTCAGCCATTTTCGGGAAGGGGGCCATCAGCAGGTCAGGGGGGGGCCCCGTCCAGGTTTTAAACCCCAAACTTTTGGGTCCAGAGGGGGGGTGGGTTGCGCTGAGGGTGACGACAGATTACCCTGCCACGATCCTCTCGAAAAATTTTTCCCCACCACAAAACAGAAAAGGAGAGGGGCCCCTGTTTTTTTTTTGGGGTCAGATTTTGGAAAAATCCCCCTTTTGTGAACAGGAACCACTCGAGCCCCTTCCCCACTAAAGGGCCCAAAATTTGTTTTCCGGGCAGGCAGGCAGTGGGGGGGACTGTGGTGAGGGGGAAACCGGGACACTCCCGGGCGCACTTTTTTTAACGAATGCGGGCTAAACGTCATCGGGGCCCCAGGGGGTTTTTTTGGGGTGTCGAGCCCTCGCAGGATGAAACTCCCCGGGCGCCTGCGCACCTCCCCCTTTGGTGGACTGTCTCTTCCACTGCTGCTCCAAACCCGGGGCGGGGGCTCCCCGGGGGGCCTCCACCTTAAAACTTTGCAGAGAAGAGTTTAGCCACCCGCTAAACCCTTTTTCCCCTTTGGTTTGCAAACAGCCGCTGTTCCGCCCCTGCTTGGGGGGAGGGGAGAATTGAATCGGGGCGGCAAATTCCCTGTTTTTTCCTTAACCAGGGACCCCAAGTTTTGTTTCCCACCCCTGGGCCCTCTAGTTTGCGGCGCAAATCCTCCTCCCACCCTTTTTTTTGGCCATTTTCTGGGCACCACCATTTCCCCCCTCAGGCCCCCCGGTGCAGGTCCTTATTGCGCCGAGTCGGGTTCCGCTTGAAGTGGAGCCACGCTGAGTACTTGGCCTCGGCAAACAAAACCGGGGGGAACGGTTTGCCAAAAACCCTGGCGATTTCCCTTGGGGGTTGGTTTGGGGTAGTTTTCGGTGTGACACTGGGTCTCGAAGGGGCCCGGAGGCGGGGAAATAAGGGTCGCGACATAAATTTTCCGCCCCGTCCCGCAGCAAAGTAACCCCACGCCCGGGGGACTCAGGTCACAGCGGAAGGAGGCCCCGTCCCCCCTTTTTCCCCCCAAAAACCCGGAAAAGTACGGGGGGTGGCCTGTCCCGAGCCATCCTAAAAAAACTATCTGTGTTAAGGGGCGCGTGGTGGGGCAGAGGGTGCCCATAATCCGAGCTGGTGACAGCAAAGAGGGTCCCCCTGGAGGTCAGAGATGACAGGGTCCCCCGTGTTCCCCCCCCCCCCCCCCCCCCTTTGTGTGTAGGGAAAGGGCACGTGGTCCGTCAAACCCCGCACAGTGAGGGGGCTCTCATAGGGATGCTGTTCCAGGTGGTGGTTTGGGTTTCCCCCCACCAAGACGGCCTGCAGCGGTGCTCCAAAAATCAGGTCGTCCAGGGCCCCCCTGAGGTAAATGGAGCGAGGGGGGATCCCGACTTTGGGGGCGATACCTGGCGCCAGCGGAAAGGCTGATCGGTTTAGCCAGCACTACCCTGAAGAAAAATTTAACCCCCATATTGGAGGCGGGACCACACATCGAAGGCTTTTTCTTGCACTCCTTCCTTGAAAAAAGAAGGCCACACCCCCCAAATCTCGCTCAGGGGGGGTCCCCCCCTGCTCCATTGGGGGGGGGTAGCCATGTTTCTTGCCGAAAGTCGGCCCCCCTCGTTGGAGCCAGGTTCCCCCGTCACCCCAACTACGTCAGCACTATTCGTAGTACACAGTTTTTGGGTCAGGTCTTTCCCATGTTCGTTTTTGGAGACCACGGACATTGGCGGAGAGGATCTTTAAAGTATGGCTTGGGGGCGTTCTGGCCGTACCATGATTTTAAAAAAGGGGAGAGGTTAGGGGCCTGGTGTCCGGGGTTGATAGGGAAATTTTAAAGGGCCCGGGCCCCGAGGGGAAACGATGGGGGGGGGGGTGCCCTTTCCACTCCGGCCCTGGCTATGACCCCAGGCACCAAGTGCGACAAGAGTAGGCTGGGCTTTTGGTGGGTGCTGGGGGGGCTTGGCCCAAGGTGGAGTGCGGGGGGGGGGAGGGGCTGCCGAATACCTTCCCCCCGCAAGAATTTTTTCCCCCGAAGAGCCCTCCTGGCGTGGTCGGCGTTTTGGGCGTTTTCAGGTCACAGGGGTGGTGCCCCTTTTCGTGCGCAGTTTAAATTTACCCTTTTTTTGGGGGGGGGGTCTTTCCCTGGCTGGCTGGCGCCTTGGCCCCTTTTCTCTCTCTCTCTCTCTCTCTCCTTCTCTCTCCCTCCTCCTCTCGTCTCTTTTCTCTCTCTCTCTTTCTCTTCCTCTCTCTCCCTCTCCTCTCTCTCTCTCTCTCTCTCTCCCCTCCTCTCTTCTCCCCCCTCTTCTCTCTCTCTCTCTCTCTGATTTGCCTCCCTGAGAGGCCTTTGTGCCCCCTCCCACAGGCAGTAACCTGGATTTTTACTGTGATTTTGTATCTTCATTTCTTTTTTCCCTCTCGCGGGGACGCGCCCCGCCAACCATACAATTTTGATGGGTTTTCCCTTCCCTCACTATTTACCTTTCCTTTAAAACCCCTTTACCACCCTCTACTCACTTTTTTGGACATACGTAGCGTTCGTATAGGAGGATTTTTTTTGTATTTATTTTTGATTTGGCTTGTGTTTTTTTGTTGAAATATTTCAGCAGGAAAAAAGACGTGGGAAGTGTTTTTTTTGTCGCCAATAGACCTTTTTTCAAGTAACGCTGTGACTAGTTCTACTCAAAGAGAGAGAAAGAGAAAAAGGAGAGAGAAAGAGTTAGAAAGATCGAGAGGGGAAAAATAAAGAGAGAAAAGAGAGAGAGAGGGGGAGGGGAGAGAGAGAGAGAAAGGAGAAGAGAGAGAGAGAGAGGAGAGAAAAGAGAAGGAGAGAATCCCACTATAACCATTAAAAGGCTATTTCCAATTTTTTATGTAAAATTTGACCGTTTACCGATTTAAAAATAGATATTCCCTGTTCCATCATGAAGAGAGAGAGAGAGAGAGAAGAGAGAGAAGGGGAGAGAGAGAGAGAGAAGAGAGAGAGGAGAGAGAGAGGAGGAGAGAAACAAGAAAATACAAAACATGGATGGTTAATGCCGCAGAGGTGAGCAGCATAAAACCCCTGGTGTGCCGCGACCCCCGTTCCGACCCCAGGGTCCACGACGCTCCCGCCACCTGCCCGCCCCTCACTCAACACCACCCCCTGCAAAACCTTCGGGTAAGTCCCCCCTTTGGTTACTGCTGTTACGTAAAGGCGCCCAATAAAGGGACCTAAATGAAGTGATGATGATGATGAAAGGAGGTTTGGGGAAAATAGGTAGAGGGTGAAAAATACTATTTTTGTGTCTGAGGCATTAAGGAAAGAGGGAAAGGGAGTCTTGAGAAAGTTCTGGGTACGTAACTGGTTTTGTTTGCTTTTGACTTGCTGGTTTTTTATTTTTTTTTTCTTCTCTCTCTCTTCTTTCTTTTCTCTCTCTCTCTCTCTCTCCTCTCTCTCTCTCTCTCTCTCTTCTCTCTCCTCTCTCTCCTCTCTCTCTCCTCTCTCTCTTTTCTCTCTTCTCTCTCTCTCTCTCTCTCTCTCTCTCTCCTCTCTCTCTATGGGCACGACAAAAACTAACTATTATGAGCGATGTCCAAAAAAAACAAAACTTTGCAGCCAAAGGTAGCCATAGGGGGTGCCCAAGAAAACGCCCTGTAACCCTAATTAAAAAAACTAAATTTGGGTAAAAGTAAAAAAAAGCATTTATTGGGCACATGTACCTGTCTTTAAGGTATTACAGTTTTTATCCTGCATGGTTCAAGAATTTCCTACTGTTTGTGAATAAACCCAAAAACAAAAACCAGACCAAAATTTTTTTTAAAGACCCAAACAAAAAAAATCGGGTGCTAGAAGTTGGGGTCATAGGGCCTAAATATGGAACAAAATGTCATTAATATCATGATGTGCTACCTTGCCTACATTAAAAAAAAAACTTACCAGCCTCCTTTTAAATAACCAAACAATTATAAACCTTTCATAATTTTAGCAATGTCTGTATCCTTTTAGCATTGTTTTGTATTTTGAACACCTTTTTGTATGTGATTTTTAATTTTATTGTTTTTTTCTTATGTATTTTATTTGGAAAAAGTAAAGAAAAACCACTATTTCAGTGGAAATAAAAGTAATTTGAATTTTAATTTGAACACTCTCTCTCTCTCTCTCTCTCTCTCCTCTCTCTCCTCTCTCTCTCTCCTTTTCCCTCCTCTCACTCTCCCCCTCACTCTCTCTCCCTCTCTCTCTCTCTCTCTCTTTTCTCTCTCTCTCTCTCTCTCTCTCTCTCTCTCTCTCTCTCTTCCTCTCTCTCTCTCTCTCTCTTCTCTATATAAGCATACTCTCGTATTCTTTCTGACGTCTTTCCTCATCTTCCTCCAATCTCCTTCTCTTTCCCCCCTCCTTTCCCCTCCTATCCCTTTCCCCCTTTCCTTCCCTCTTTTTTCCTTCCCTCTCTCCCCCGTAAAGAGAGCAATGCGTGCTTCACGTGCCTTTCAACCCCCCGGGGCGCAGCGCGGGGGGTGGGGGTTGGGGGTAGGGGGGGGAGCAACCTTTTTTTTCCCCCCCCCCCCGGCCACCTGTGGCCCCTGGGG
>JACEEZ010017514.1:67847-89572 GCA_016584305.1 Chionoecetes opilio | reverse complement strand
AAACCACAATTATAATTATTGCAACGACTTTCCAAATCCAGTCAGGCGGTTGTGAACAAAATTTAAAGTTTGTCTGTTAACCACGTTGTCATCGAGTGTTTCCAGGTGATAGGGTGTTTTGGGTGGGGAGAGGAGAGGGCAACGGGAGACTATACTATATACCAGGAATGGACTGACTATAGTCTATTTTTTTTAAAACCCTTTTGAGGCCCAAACGTAATTTCCATTGTAATCTGGGTATCATTAGCGATATATTTTAGTTTAAAAGCAATATTTTATAGATATGACCTGTTTAGTATCCTTGTCGACTACTAATTTGGTATATAAAGTTAGTTTGGTAATTTAAGGTAAAAAACAGACGTTTTGTTTATAGAAAAGGAAAGATCTGGGTGTTAAGGAGTTTAAAAACAAAATATGAACTATTGGATGGGGAATGCGTTTTGCCAATTATATTTCTGGGCAGTAGGTCCTATATATTCACCACGGTCCACACACACACACACACACCACACAAAAACACACACATACACTACACACCACCCACACAAAACACACATACACACAACACAACCACACACACACACACACACAACCACCACACACACACAACACACACACACACACACACAACTACACACCCACACACACACACACACACACACACACACACATACAAAAACCATACACACATACAACACACACACCACACACATACACATACACATACCACACACACACACATACACAAAACATACCAACAACCCCAAAACCCACCCACACACACACCACACCCCCACACACACACACACACAACACACAACCACACCACGTGACCTTGCTCAAGGGGGATAGTAACTGCTTGCACTGACACATAATAACTTGAAGAGCTTTAGTGGGTTTTGAACTCGCGCCCATTTGAACGTCAAACAGAGATGCTTCCACCAGGACCAAGCAAGCAGTGTGTGTGTGTGTGTGTGTGTGTATGTGGTGAGTTTTTTACATAAGTGTGTGTATGTGTGTGTGTGGGGTGGGGTGTGTGTGTGGGGTGTGTGTGTGGTGTGTGTGTGTTTTGTGTGTGTGTGTGTGTGTGTGGTGTGTGTTGTTTATGTGTGGTTGGTTATGTGTGTTGTGTGTGTGTGTTTTTGTGTGTGTGTGTGTGTGTTTTATGTGTGTTTATTGTGTGTTGTGTGTGTGTGTGTGTGTGTGTGTATGTGTGGTGTGGGGGTGTGTGGTTTTGTGGTTGTGTGTGTGTGTGTGTGTGTGTGTGTGTGTGTGTGTGTGTCGACAACATTCACTGCACCTTTACTTAAAACTACGATATAATACGATGAAAAGTATTTTCCATGATACGGACACTTTGGTAGATCGAATTAGTAACGTTTAAATCACTAAAACTTTGTTATGAAAGGCCTATACTGATTATACATAACAGTTAATTATCCATATTGAATAATTTAAACACTGATTATCTGCCGAGAACAACAAGGTGTTTCCAGGTATTCCCCCACGGCAAAACTTTTCATAGTATATAATAAACTTTAGAAAAAATGATTATTCAGCAGCCAGCAATAACTGGCGTGGTGGTCCTGACCACCGTGCTGAGCCTCGCCCTGGGCGGGAGCTGGAGTCGTCTGGCGCGCTCAGCGCCGAAGAGGTGGACGTCGCCCTGGCCCGCACCCCCCGGCGCCTCCAGGGACACCTGCTCCAAATGGAGGAGCAAATCAGCGCCACCGGGCGCTGATGGAGTCCACCCAGGTGGCCCATGGCACGTCTGATGGACGTGACCTCCGTGCTGGAGGTGCTGCAGCGCATCAGCATCTCCAGCGCGGGGGGACCTGCGTGCTCTGGCCAAGAGCCCCAAAAGGGCAAGGGCGACGCACCGCCTGGTGGAAGAGCAGCAGGCGGCGGAGCGGGGGAGAGGGCAATGTCCCTCCTCGCCCGCCGCAGGACCCGACCCAAAGGCACACCTGAAGGACGCCAAGGAGGACCTGCATGCCGTAAGGACGCCGTCGAAAAGCAGACAAAAATCTGCGCGGCAAAATTAACATAGCGCAAGCAAGGCAGACCGTTCCTGAACCTGGCAACAGGAGACTGACCAGAAAGTGGAAGCCCCTCGATCCCGGGAAGACCCTTCTGCTGCCACGCCGCAGCAGCCCGTGGCAGACAGGGAAACACAGTGTACATAATGACGCCCGAATACTCCCGGCCACACGGCCGCCGGGGGACGCCTGGGAGATCGTCCCATCTGACACTGGTGAGGGCGTCTCCCCTATGACACTGGAAGGGATTTTCATCCCCAAGAGATCCTTCTCGTGGCTCCTATACCTGCATGCCGCCGTGAGCCTCGTTGTTTTCCGCAGCAGGCTGTGGGATCGGCTGTGTTGTGCGCCGCCCCCGTGTGCACTGAGGGGCCAAGGTCACCAAGGTAAGGGAATATGCTTGGCCTTGGCTGTTTACTGCCGGACGCCCGCACGCGGCAGGAAAGGGAAAACACGTTGTGGCTGTTGAATTTTTCGTCACTTCAGCCACTTTCACTCCAGACACTTGACTCCAACAAAACTGAAAGACCCTCCATGTATATCAATTTCTCAATTTTTTTTTCTTTCATTTTAAAAGAAGTTCTCGATCCAATATCATAAAAAGCATCTCTGCACCCTCACATTTCCCCTCACAACTTATCCCGTCTCTATGCTCTTCACGCCAATGTCACGTCTATGTTTTCTTTTGGATCACAATGGATTTATCTTGCATATTCGGCCACAACTCTATTCTGTATCATCCCCCAAATGCGGGCGGAATTTACTCGATTTTCCAGAATTCGCATATGATACCAAACGCAAGATGTGGTTCGCTCTCCCTCTCTCTCTCCCCTCTCTCCTCTCCTCTCTCTCTCTCCCCCTCTCTCCTCCCCTCTTCTCTCTCTCTCTCTCTCCCCTCTCTCTCTCCTCTCTCTCTCCTCTTTATCCTTATGCGATCTATCTAAAGCATTGACAGTGTCACCACCCATCCTACTTAAGAAACTTGACAACACAATGTTGATACTTTCGGTTTTACAGTTTCCTAATTGCGAGAACGCGTCCCGTACGATTACATAACCCCTACTTTCGAAATTACATGTTTACTACGGTGTCCCGCGGGCTCTTTTACTTGGCCCAATATTGTTTAACTTTTCGTGAAGATATGTTTGCTTTATTAATGACTTTTATTTGTGCAATACGCTGATGGGCACAAAATCCTACACAACCACCTTATCAATAACCTTGACACCCTCATCAAAAAACCGGGAAAAACCTTACATAAAGCAAATTTTGTACTTTCTGAAAAAGGGGTTTACTATAAATACTAAAAAAACACGGGTATGTTCTATTCCCTATCAATATTATCCCAGATCCAGACAATCCCTATACAGCACCACGACACAACCTTAAACCCCCCACACATGAAAAAACCTTGGATACACATGGACGGTACTGATTTTAACAAACTTTATGTAAATGAGAAAAAAAAGAAAACGGTCTCTAATGTATGAAAATAGAAAAAGAATATTTCGAAAAGGATATCGCACAGAATTAAAACACCCCTTTACTTAGATTTTAATTTTTGCAATGAAATATGGGGCCAGCAAAAAAAACTCCCCTAAACAATGTTCAAAAACACAGAATTTTGCAAAAAAAGTAGAGGGAAACCGGGGAAGTCGATCATGTACCCCAATTTTGAAAGAATAAAATCGGAATGTTAAAGACCAAATAACTCACGACACAGGGGTCTATGTTAAAGTATATGCCCTCTATATCCAAATTTGATTTTCCCAAACTGGGGGGGGACTTTTACTGGTGCACCACAGACAGCGAGATCCCTGTACGTCCTAAGACCAACACAGACATGGGGGCCAGATTCCTTGTAAGGGGGGCCCCAAGTTTGGAACAGTTTCCCGTCGTATTTAAAGATGAACCCCCACAGCTTTAAAAAACTAAACCCAAAACTTGTACTTGGGGAGGGAAAAAGAATTTTAGAAAAACTTTTTTTTTTATGTATATAGTATATTTTTGAAAAAATATATGTACCTTTTTAAATGATTTTACTTATATATTTGTTTTCTTTTAATTTGCTTTTACCCCTTACTTTTCATTAGCATTTCGAAATATTTTTAAATTTTGATTTTTTTTTCTATTTTCAATTTAAATTTTTATATTTTATGTTTTAATGAAAAATGTGTAATTTAATTTAGTAGCTTTATCTTGAAAATAATTGTATGTAACGAAAAACCACTGCCTGGAAAAAAACTTTTTTATTATTATTTATTATATTACTCTCCTTTTCCCTTAAATTTTGACGTCACAAGGTTAAAACTTTAAAGCACATGCACCTATTCTCTAAAAAATTACACTGACCTATAACCCCCCAAACCCCCCAACCCCCCCAAAAAAAACACACACCACACGACCTTCACTTGCACATACTCCACGTAAAGGGCCCACACCATTATGTTTTAGTCTTTCAAGGATCAGCGTAAACCCAAGAAAAAGAACAGTTATCTACGCCAGGGATCTCTTTAATACTCAGTTTACCAAGAAGTACATTAAGTGTATGATTTAGGGGTCAAAAAAATGTATGTTAAAAGCATTTTTTTATTCATGAGTCCGATTTTTCCATTCAACCCCGTTGTCCCAAAAACTAGTAAAGGTCAGCGATAAGGGGAAAAAAAAAAAAAAGGTAAGAAAAAAAGGGGGGAAAAGAAAAAAAGTTAGCAAAAAAAGGGAGAGAGAGAGAAGAGAGAGGGGAGGAGAGAAAAAAGAGGGGAGAGGGGAGAGAGAGAGAAAAGAGAGAGAAGAGAGAAGATAGGAGGGAGGGGGAAAAAGAGAGAGAGGGGGGAAAGGGGGGAAAGAAGAGAGAGGAAAAATGGAAAAAGAAGAGAAAAAGGAAAAAAAAAAAAAAGAAAGGGAAGAGGCGAGAAGGTTTTTAAATAGAGAGGGAAAAAGAAAGGGGAAAAAGGAGAAAAAAAAAAAAAAAAAAATTTTGAAAACTACTTTGGCATTTAAAGATTCCTCAAATATGGAAAAAAAAAAACACCTTTTTTATATTTATATATTTTAGCAGGAAATTCCCAGCGAGGGAAAAAAGCAAACGTAATTATCTTTAATTGGAAAAGGGTAATTTTTTAATTTGTAAAAAATTTTTTTTTTAAAAATTTTTAAAAATTTAAATTTTAATTTTTATAATAATTTTTTTTATTAAAATTTTATAAATTTAGGTTCAAAAACTACATTTTTTTATGAAAAAATTTAATGTTAAAAAAAAAGGAATTCAATAAGCTTCAAACTGAAAACTGAAACATAAAAAAAATCCTTCCCCGAATTTTCAAGTTTCCCTTTTTGGGCCCCATGTCGCACCTGCCATTCACGATCACACCTTCCCGCACCTTAACCCCTTCACCCATGATTTTCCCTTTGGAATAAAAAAATCGTTTTTTTTAGCCATAAAATTACGAAAATTTTGAATATACCCAATTAGTTGACTAAAAGGATACTAAACAGGTATACATACATTATAAAAAAAAAAATAGAGAACAAAATAAAAGTCTTGTCTCGTATTTGTTTTTATTTTTATTTTTTTATTATTAAAGTTTTTTTAAAAGTGTGATTATATTGATGGATCAGGGTTCCCTGCCGAAAAAAACCCTAAAAGAGAGAGCCCAAAAATACACGCTTTCACTAGTTTTAATATTTTGTGTACCTATTGGGCCCCACTTATTTATTTTTTTATTTATTATTTATTTACAGTTCTTATTATAGTAGTGACTCCTTTTTTTCCGAAAAAAAAAACTATAAAAAAAAAAGGAAACCAAAAATTCAGTCACTTTTTTAATAATTTTTTTGCTTTTTTTTTGCCGCCTTTTTTTTTTTTTTTTTTCTTTTTTGCTATTTTTTATTTTTTTAATAAGGCACATTTTTTTTGATGATAAAATGGTTCCTGGCTAAAAAAAAAACCTGAAAAGAAGGGGAACCAAATACCGCTTGTACGTAGTATTAGATTTTTGGTACCTATTGGGCCCCACTTTTTTTTATTTATTTATTTTTTATTTTTTTTTTAAAATTTGGCCTCTAGCGCCTGTGGCTGGTGACCCGGGGTTCGGAGGGTAGGCTCTGGGGCACATTTGAGGGCTTGTGATTATACTCTAATCCCTTTGGTTATAACTTTTGGCAATCGCTATAACATCTACAAGTTAACAATATATTTCGCTTTTTCTTTATTTTTTCTCATAGCGTTGGAAGTTTTTTTTTTTATATTAAGCCCAAATTTCAATGACTTTGTGTTGTTATGGAAAAAGCGCTAAACATCTACAAACTCCCGATACATTTCACTAAAGGGAGGTGTTTAATCTATTTTTCTGACAATTTAAAATTGAACAACAATATGTTTTAAACATGTATCATAATGACATTAAATTTTTTTCTATTAAAATTTATTATGAAAATCAGTTTTCTATTTGTGCAATTATAGACCAAAAGTAAAAATTTGCAGTAGACGAATTCACAAATGTCATAAATACAGCTTTACAAGAAAAGAAAAAACAGAAAAAAATAATACTCATGGAGATTTTTAATAAAAAACTTACTTGAGCATACAACCCATACCCAAACAAATAACTTTTTAGCAAACTTTCAAACTTAAATTTTTTTCCCTACATCCCAGACCCACTAGATTTCCAGATAAAAAAATTTAGGTGCCCCTTCCCCCTAGGCCATATTTTCACAAATTTTTTGTGGAAAGTTTAACGCAGGTTTTGTACATTTCCCCTTTTGGGACCATTTTCCTATTTTTTAAAAATTTTTCCTTTCCCCCAAAAAAAAATAAAAGCTAATAAAATAAAATTCGAATGAAACTCCTAATAATAAGGACTTTTCTCTAAAAAAACTTCACACCTTTAGGGAACACACTCTTATCTTCAAAGAAAAATTTAAACTTTAATACATTTTAGACAAACTGAGAAATTTATACAATGAATTTTTCCCCCAATAAAAAAAAAAATTATTTCTAAAAAAACGGCTACATAACCCTTGGATAACGTCAGCTGAAATTTAAATCGGTCAAGACCAAAAATAATCTATTTAAGGACTATAAAAAAGGTTTGCTCTGAAGGTTATAAAAATACCGAAATGTCCTAAATGGGATTAAAAAAAAATCAAAAAAATTTCTTTCTAATGTCGAATTTTTACAAATTTTAAAAAATGATACGCAAAATAGGGAAAAAACCATAAATCAGGAAAAAAAATAACTATAAAAAAACTTATTCATTCCCTAAAAATGAATAAAAAGAAATGAAGCCCTTTCCGATATTGCAGAGGCCTTCAATAAGTTTATACAGATATTGCTCCAATTTTAGATAACAACATCCCCCCTTCCAAATTTTAAACCCCATTTTGATTTCTGAGGGTAATTACCCAACATCAATGTTTTTTCCCCCAGTACTCCCCACAAGACGTTGCAGCTTTAATAAACTCTAAAAAAAAAAAAGTGTAAATCCATGAAACTCCGTCTCTTCCAAAAAAGCTAATAAGAAAAAAGCTTTTCCCATTATAAATCTTTTTCAACCAGTCCTCAAAAAAGGGAATTTTTCTCAATGTTTAAACATGAAACCGAAATCCCTATTATAAAAAAAGGTCTAAAAGCAACATTCCCAAATTTCAGACCAATATCACTGCTAAGCCCTACTCAAAATATTCGAAAAATTAATAAAAAAAAATTCTCTTAAATTTTTTAAAACAAAAAATCTATATCAACAAAGAAACTTTTGGTTTTTTCGAAAAGGGTTAGTACCTTTATGCTCTGACCGCCTTCACCGAAACACTACTCTCCCTTGGATGCTAACATCAATGCTCATATTTATATAGACTTTACTAAAGTTTTTGATACAGTGAAACATGATATTTTACTACAAAATTTGAAACATTAGGTATACGGGCTCATACATGACGGGTTTTAAGACTCCCTCACCGGGTAATCCCAAAGTAAAAATTTTTCAAAATTGTAAACCCTTTAAATACCTCAACATATTCAGTACGGACCCCTCAGGGTTGTCCTCGCCCCCATTTTTTCCCTTTACTATATAAATGATCTCCCAAATGTTTTAAAAAAAAATTTTTAAAAAAAATACTTTTGGCTGTGACTCTAGTATTCATACGGTGAAACCCCTTTACATCCTTTAAAAACAAAAAAACCAAAGGGCCTAGAACTTTTTTATAAAAAAGTTTGATAATAGTAACCGAAATTTAAAACAAAATTATTATTGCTCTTTACAACAAGGGCTAAAATTTTTTCCTACTCTGATATACAAAAACAATGTCATCAAAGAACAAAACCAACCCCCAAACTACTGGGTGTAATTTTGGATGATAACTACCCTTTAAAAACCAACTTAATGAAATTATGTCTTAAATTGTCTAGAATCGTATTTATTATTAAAATTAGAGACCTTAGCCAAATTTTAATATCAAAAAATTTTTTAAAATCCCCTGTATTGCCACACTTTAAATATTGTACCCCGTCTGGTGCAACAATATCCATCTTTTTTCCCCCTTTTCCGGAAAAAAAGAAAAAAATTGGGACTTTACAAATTCGGGTATTTGATCTACCCCCTTTTTATTAAGAATATGAACATCTTGAAATTATTTAAATAAAACAAATTACGATTGAATTATTCCCAAAAAATTGGGTTACTGGTGGCATTATTTAAATTTGCCCCCTCAACATACCACCCCACCCGCAAACTGTAAAACCCCTCCGTGACCAAATAACGACAGTTTTTCAAACACTCACTAGTTTCCTGGGCCCAAATATGGAAAAAAAATACCCGACTCTGTTTAAAACCCTCCAACATTTTGTTCATTTAAAGGCAATACAAAAAATATTTTTTGTCCCAATCTGACAAGAATTTGTTCTATATTTGTTCAATTATTTCTAAGGGTGGCTGTAGATTTTTATAGGGCCAAAAAACACATTTTATTAGCATTTACAAAGAATTTTTGAGCATTGGATGTATTTCTCCGATTTTTTTTTTTGTTTTTGTTTTTTTGTTTTTTACCCTGTTTTTCTAGTTTTTCGTTTTTTTTTTTTTCTTTTTTTTTTCTTTTCTTTTATGAATTGCTACTGACGTCCTAATAAAATTTTTAAAATACAGAGATGCTGCCCAATAGCCGTAGGGGTTGTAGGGCTGCTTACACAAATTTTGTTTTATAACTTTATTAACGTATGTATTTTGTAGTAAACAATTTTTAAAAGGTTCAAGTGTTTTTAAGTGTTTTTTGGGCTGTTTTAGTCCTATGTATTTTTTTATTAAATTTTTTATGTTGATTATGTATTATGTTATTGTTATTATATTATTTTTATTTTGTATCCTGTGTATTTTTCTTGTTAATCCTTCGGTTAAGTAGTGTTTATTTAATTTTATCCTGCTATTTCCTCGTATTTACGCTGCCAAATCTGCCTCGTCCTGTCACTCCCCTTACTCCCAAGCTATTCAGTAATACCACGCACAAAGTTAAATTTTCCGGGGTTCAACGACTTCCAAATCCAGTCAGGCAGGTTTTGAACATAATTAAGTTTTTTGTTAACCACGTTGTCACGGGTTTTCCCGGTGATAGGGTGTGTGGGTGGGGAAGGAAGGCAACGGGGGAGATATACTATATACCAGGAATGGACTGACTAAGTTATTTTATTTAACCCTTTTGGGGCCCCGAAAGTAATTTCCTTTAATCTGGGGTTTATTAACGATATTAGTTAATAAAACAATATTTTATAGAATACCTTTTTAGTTCCTTGTCGACTAACTAATTTTTTGGGATATAAAGTTAGTTTTGGGGAATTTTAAGGGGTAAAAAAAAGACGATTTTTTTATTTAAAGGAAAGATCTGGGTGTTAAGGAGTTTAAAACAAAATAATGAACGTATTGGTGGGGAAGGGGAAAGCGTTTTTCCAAGTATATTTTTAGGCAGTAGGTCCTAATAATTTTACCACGGTCACACACACATACACCCCACACACAAACACAAAAACATAAACCCCATACCACCACATACACACAACCACAACATACACAAACACACACACACACACACACACACATACACACACCCCAACCCAAAACACAACAAAACACATACACCACACACACACAAAAACACCACAACACACACCACACACACACAACCACACACACAAACACAACACACCAAAACCACAAAAATACAACAACACACACACACATACACATACACATAAAAACACACACACCACATAAAAAAAAAAACACCCAAAAACAAACACCCACCACACACACACACACACACACACACACAAAACACACCACACCCCACAAACACCCCGTGACCCCTTGCCAAAGGGGGGATAGTAAATGCTTGCACTGACACATAATAACTTGAAGGCTTTTAGTGGGCTTTTGAACTCGCGCCCAGTTGAAGTCAAAAAGAGTGCTTCACCAGACCAAGCAAACTGGTGTGTTGTGTGGTTGTTTGTGTGTGAGTGTTTTACATAAGTGTGTGTATGGGTTGTTGTTGTTGTGTGGTGGGGTTTTGTGTGTGGTGTGTGTGTGTGTTGTGTTGTGGTGTGTGTGTGTTTTGTGGGTGTGTGTTGTGGTTTATGTGTGTGTTGTAGGTGTGTGTGTGTTGTGTGTTGGGTGTTTTGTGTGTTTTTATGTGGTTTATGTTGTGTGTGTGGTTGTGTGTGTTTGGTGTGTGTGTGTGTTGTGTGGTGTGTGTTGTTTATGTGTTGTGTGTGGTTTTTGTTTTTGTGTGTGGGTGGTGGTCGACAAAATTCAATGCACCTTTACTTTAAATACGATATAAAACGAGAAAAAGTATTTTCCATGATACGGGCACTTTTTGGGGATCGAATTGTAAAGTTTAAATCCTAAAATTTTTATGCAGGCCTATACCCGATTTTACAAACATAAATTATCCATATTGTAATATTTAAACACTGAATTTCTGCCCCGGAACAACAAAGGTGTTTCCAGGTATTCCCCCCGGCAAACTTTTCATAGTATTTTAATAAAATTTAGAAAAATGATTATTTGCGCCCGCAAAAACTGGCGTGGGGGTCCTGACCCCCCCGGGTTTAGCCCCGCCCGGGGGGGAGCTGGGTCGTCTGGCGCGCCGCCCCCGCCGAAAAGGTGGGGCGTCGCCCCTGGTTTCCCCACCCGCGGAGCCTCCACGACCACCTGCTCCACATGGAGGGGCACAACAGCGCCACCGGGGGGCTGTGGGGTCCACCCAGGTGGGCAGGCACGTCTGATGGACGTGACCCCCGTGCGGGGGTGCTGCAGCGCATCAGCATCTCCAGCGCGAGGGACCTGGGCGTGCTCTGGGAAGAGCGCCAAGGGAAAGGGGGACGCAGCCTGGTGGAAGAGAGCGGCGCGGAGCGCAGGAAGGGCAATGTCCCTCCTGCCCGCCCCAGGACCCAGGCCCAAGGGACACTGAAGGACGCCGGAGGACCTGCAGCCTGAAGGACGCCGTCGAAAAACAGACAAAAAATCTGGCGGCAAAAAATTTAAAATACGCAAAAAAGAGGCAGACATCTCCTGAACCTGGCAAGGAGAACCCGAAAGGGAAACCACCGATCCCGGGAAAAACCTTCTGCGCCACGCCGCAGCAGCCCCTGGCGACAGGGGTCACAGTTTACATAATGACGCAGAATACCCCGGCACACGGCCGGGAGGGGCTGCCCGGGAGATGCCGGGAGTCGTCCTATCTGACCTGGTGAGGGCTCTCCCCCCATACCTGGGAAAGGGGTCCATCCCAAAGATCCTTCTCGTGGTCCTTTACCTGCATGCCGCCGTGAGCCCCGTTGTTTCCGCCAGCAGGGGTGGGGTTTGGTGTGTGTGCGGCCCCCGTGTGCACTGAGGGGCCCAAAGGGCCCAAGGCAAGGGGAAATGCTTTTCCGGCTGTCACTGCCGGAGCCCGCCCCGCGGCAGGAAGGAAAAACAGTGTGTGGTGTTGAATTTGCGTCACTTCACCACTAACCTCCGACACTTTTACCCAACACACCTGAAAGACCCCCATGATATCAATTTCTCTATTTTTTTTCTTTTTATTTTAAAAAAAGTTCTCAGACCAAATCATAATAGCATTCTGCACCTCACATTTCTCCACAATTTCCTGTTCTATGCTCTTCACGCCAATGTCAGTTATGTTTTTTTTGGATCACAAGGATTTTCTTGCTATTCGGCCCAACTTATTTTTGATCATCCCCCCAAAGGACGGAATTTACCCATTTGCCAGAATTCGGCATATGATCCAAAAGCAAGATGTGGTTCTCTCTCTCTCTCTCTCTCTCTCTCTCTCTCTCTCTCTCTTCTCTCTCTCTCTCTCTCTCTCTCTCTCTCTCCTTCTCTCTTCTCTCTCTCTCTCTCTCTCTCTCTCTCCTCTCTCCTCTTTCCTTCAAATTGACGTCACAAGGTGAAATTTAAAAACACATCACCTATTTCTCATCAAAACTTTACACTGACCTATAACCACCAACCCCCAAAAACCCCAAAACAACCCCACACGACCTTTACTTTCACATAGCCCGCGTGAAGGCCACACCCTTTGGTTTTATGTTTTCAAGGTCAGCGTAAAAACCAAAAGAAAGAACAGTTATCGTGAGCCAGTGGACTCGTTAATCTCAGTTTACCAAAAAGTACATTAAGTGTATGATTTAGGGGGACAAAAAATGTATGTATAAAACATTTTATTCATGAGTCACGATTTTCCCTTCAACACCGTCGTCACCACAAACTAGTAGGTCATTGTGATAATTGGTTTTGATCACTTTATATCACCTCATATTTCAGAAAGGGACGATGAAAATTTGAATCTTCAGATCAAAAGTTCAACCCAGTTAAAAGAGAGAGAGAGAAAGAGAGAGGAGAGAGAGAGAGAGAGAAGAGGAGGAGAGAGAGAGGGGGAGAGAGAGAGGAGAGAGGAGAGAGAGAGAGAGAGAGAGAGAGGGGGGGAGAGAGAGAGAAGAGGAGAGAGAGAGGAGGAGAGAGAGAGAGAGAGAGGAGAGAGGGAGAGAAGAGAAAGGAGAGAGAGAGGAGAGAGAGAGAGAAGAGGGAAAGGGGAGAGAGAGAGAGGAGAGAAAAAAAAAAAAACTTTTTGAAAAAATATCATGTCAATAAGAAAGATTCCTCAAAATATGGAAAAAAAAAAAAAAAAACTATTCTATATTTGTATATTTTTGTCCGGTAAACTTCCCCGCGAATGGAAACAAGCGAAAGTAAATTCCATCTTTAAACCCTTTTAGACCCCGAGCGTAATTCCATTGTAATTTTGCTCCATAAGACGATTTTTTAAAAAGCAATATTTTATAGATATGACCAGTTTTTGTTCCTTGTCGACTAACTAATTGGTATAATCAGTTACTTTTTTATAATTTTTGGTTCAAAACATAATTTTTTTTATGCCAAGGGAAAAATCTGGGGGTTTAAGGTGTTAAAAAGGGAAATTCAATAAGCTTCAAACTGAAAAAATTAAAATGAAAAAACCCCCACAACTTTCAAGTTTCCCTTTTTGGCTCTCAAGTGCACCTGCCATTCACGACCACCTTCCGCACCTTTAACCCCCTTCACGCCAGATCTTTCTTGGGTATAAAAAAATCGTTGTTTTACCCCTAAAAAAACGAAAAATAATTTAAAATACCCAATTTGTTAGACACAGGATACAAAAAGGTCATAGCTAAAATTATAAGAAAAAAATAGAGAACAAATATAACGTATTGCTGATTTTTTTTTATTTTTTTTATTTTTTATTTTAAAAGTTCTTATAGTAGTGATTATATTGATGAGCTATCATGGGTTCCTGCCGAAAAAAAAAACCTGAAAAGAGAGAAACCAAAATCACGTTGTCACGTAGTATTAGATATTTGTGTACCTATTAGCCCACTTTATTTTATTTATTTTTAAATTTTTTATACAGTTCTTTTTAAAAGTGATCTCCTTTTTTGCCCAAAAAAAAAACTATAAAAAAAAAAAGAAACCAAAAACACGTCACGTATTTTAATAATCTTTTTTTTTTTGTATTATGCCGCCTTTTTTTTATTATTTTTTTATTATGCCTATTTTTTTTTTTTTTACTATAATGGCCGTGTTTTGAGAGTTTTTATGGTTCCTGGCTGAAAAAACCCCTGAAAAGAGAGAGACCAAATCACGCTTGTCACGTAGTATTTGATATTTTTTTGTACCTATTAGGCCCATTTATTTATTTATTTTTTATTATTTTTTTTTTACATTTTTGCCTCTAGCGCCCGTAGGCAGGGTGACCCAGGGCTCGGATGGTAGGGTCTGGAGGCACACGGGGGGGCTCTGATGACTTAACTCTAATCCTTTGGTTAAACGTTGGGAAGTCCTAAACACTAAAGTTAAAAAAATATATTTTGCTTTTTTTTTTATTTTTTTTCATAGCGTTGGAAGTTTTTTTTTTTATATTAAGCCAATTTCAAAACTTTTTGTTTGTTCGTTGCAGTCGCTAAACATCTCAAATACCCCATACATTCACCAAGGAGGTGTTTTTTTCTATGTTTTGACAATTTAAAAACTGAACAAAAATATGATTTTAAATGTATAATAATGACATTTAATTACTTACTATTAGAATTATTACTGAATCAATCAGTTTTGATTTGGCAAAAATAACCAAAAAAGTAAACATTTCAGTAACGAATTTACGAATGATAAAAACAGCATTTCAAAACAAACAAAAAAAGAAAAAAAATAATATCATAGGAGACTTTTAAAATAAACTTACTGAGCAACAAACCCCTCACCAAAAAAATAATTTTTTTGCAAAAATTCAAACTTTAAATTTTGTTCCTCACATTCCAGACCCCCTAGATTTCCAGATAGTTTTTAAAAAGGAGACCTTTTCCCAGACCCTTTTTCCTAATTTTTTTGGAAAGTTTACGCAGGTATTTTACACTTTCCCATTTGGACCACTTCCTATTTTTTAAAATTTCCCTTCCCCCCCCCAAAAAATCAAAGCTCAATAAAATAGAATTCAGAAGTAACTCCCATAATAAGGGGCTTTTCTCTCAAAAAAATTTCCCCCATATTATGGGAACACACTCTTATCTTCAAAGAGATAAATTTAAAAATTTTTAAACATTTCTAGACAAAAAAGTAATTTTTACAATGAAATTTTCCCAATAAAAATTTAAAAAATATATTTCTGAAAAACGGCACATAAACCTTGGATAAATCGCTGTAATTAAAACGGTAAGACCAAAAAAAATTATTTAAGGACTATAAAATGGTATTGCTCTGAAAGGTTATAAAAATACCCCAATGTCCCCAAATAGGATTAAAAAATCATAAAATTTATCTATATGTCGATATTTACAACTTTAAAAAATACACCAAAAAAGGAAAACCATAAATAGCTGAAAAAAAACTATAAAAAAACTTATTCGTTTCAACAAGAATAATAAAATAATGAGATGCCCCTCCCATATTTCAGAGGCCTTTAATAAGATTATACAAAATATTGCTTCCAATTTTTAAAACAACATCCCACCTTCGATATTTTAAACCCCCTTGACTTTTTGAGAGGAAATTTTCCAACATCAATGTTTTTCCCCCAGTACTACCCCAAGACGTTGCAGCTGTAATAAAAACCATTAAGAAACAAAAAATGTAAAATTTCCCTGAAATCCCCGTCTCTCCTAAAACTAATAAAAACAAAAAGCTGTTCCTTATCAAAACTTGTTCAA
Source organism: Chionoecetes opilio (assembly GCA_016584305.1). Taxonomy (NCBI): domain Eukaryota; kingdom Metazoa; phylum Arthropoda; class Malacostraca; order Decapoda; family Majidae; genus Chionoecetes; species Chionoecetes opilio. Next base: position 73,810 of record JACEEZ010017514.1, on the reverse strand, counting down.
CCCGCCATCGAAAAGGGTTTTTTTCCCCAATGTTTTGAAAATGCAACGAAACCCTTTTATAAAAAAGGGCCAAAGACAAAATTGCCCAATTACAACCAATATCACTGCTAAGCACCCACTCAAAAATATTTGAAAAATAATGAAAAAAAATTCTATTTTTTCTTAAACAAAAAAACTATAATCCAAAGAAAAATTTTGGTTTTCCGAAAGGTTAAGTACCTTTGTGCTCTCCGCCTTCACCCATAAAAAATTTACTCGCCTTGGATGCTCAACATACAAGCTCACTATTATTAGCTTTATAAAGCTTTTGATACAGTGAAATGATATCTTTCTACAAAAAATTTAAAATTATGGTTACGTGGGGCCCTACATGACTGGTTAGAGACTCCTCCCGGTAAAAAAACCCAAAGACAAAATTTCAGAATTTTCAACCCTTTAAAACTCAACAATTTAGTACGGATCCCCCCAGGGTAGTGTCCTCGGTCCCCTTTTTTTCCTTATCTATAAAATGATCTCCCAAAATTTTTTCAAAATTTTAAAAAAAAATTTTCTGATGACTTACGTTATTCATTACTGGTGCAGACCCCACATCCTTGAAGAAACAGCAACCAAGACCTAAAAAACATTTTATAAATGGGTTTAGTAAAAAGAATACCGTCAATTTAAAAAAAAATATTATTGCTCTTTACCAACAAGGCGACTAAAATTCTCCCACTCTGAATACAACAAAAAATGTCATCAAAAAGAACTAACCCACAAATATAGGGGTAACTTTTTTGATAACATATTTTAAAACCAAAAACATTAAAGGGGAAAATGTCTTAAATTGTCTGAATCGTTCTTATTAACAAAAATTTAAACCTTATGCCTAATAATATACTTAAAAAATTTTCTATAATGCCCCTGTATTGCCACACTTTAATATTGTACCCAGTTGGTGAAAACATACCCACTATTTACTTCCCCTGTTTCCCGGTACAAAAGAAAATAATTAGGATCTTACAATTCGGGTACTTGATCATACTCCCCCTTTTTTAAAAAATGAAATTTGAAATTATTTGACAAAACAAATTACGATTGGGAAATATTACAAATTATTACGGTGGTCATTATATTTAACTGCCCCCCCAAATAACTACCCCCCCCGCAAATGTGAACACCCCGTTCCACAAAATAACCCGACAGTTTTTCCCAAAACTCACTGCATACTCGGTCCCCAAAATATGGAAAAAATATACCCGACTTTAAGACCCTACCAAACTTTGTTCATTTAAAAGGCAAACAAAAAATATTTATTGTCCCCAATACTGACAAGATTTTTTTCTAATATTTGTTCTAATATATTTCTAAGGATGGTCATGTAGATTTATTATGGAACAAACATTTTTTTTTAGCATTCTCAAAAGAAATTTTTTAGCAAATTTCATGTATTTCTCCTGATTTTTGTTTTTGTTTGTTTTTTTTGTTTTTTTTACCCTGTTTTTCTAGTTTTTTTCTTTTTTTTTCTTTTTTTCTTTTTTTTCTTCTTCTTTTATGTAATTGCTATGACGTCCTAGATAAAATGTTTTAAAAAAACAGAGATGCGCCCCAATAGGGATGGCTTGTATGGGCTGCTTTTCACAAAATTTTGTTAATAACTTTTTTAACGATGTATTATGTATGGGGAAGCATATAAGTGTTTCAAGGTTTCAAGTGTTTCTGTTGTTAGTCCTACTGTATTTTTTATTATCATTTTTATTTTGTATTATGTATTATGTTTTTGTTTATTATATTTATGTTTAGGATCCTGTATTTGCGTGTTAATCCTTCAGTGTTAATGAGTGTTTTAATTGTATCCCCTTTTTTCCTCTATTTAGCGCTGCACAAATCTGCCTTCCTGCCCCTCCCTTACTCCAAAATACCGATACCACGACGTTTAATTTTCCCTTTTCAACCTTTCCCCCCCCATTTTAACTTTAATTTTAATTTGCTTTAAACCCTTTTGGGGTTTTCCTGTATTTTTTAAGGGGGGCAAAGGGAAACTTTTTCCGGAATACACATAGTCTATTTATTTAACCCTTTTCCCCCGAAATAAATTTTATTTGAATCTTTCATTTGGTATTGTTAATTAAAAAAAAATTTTAAAAACCTTTTATATCCTTTCCAACTATTGGTATAAAAGTTATTTTTGGGAAAATTTAAGGGGGTTAAAAAAAAAAAGATTTTATAGTAAAGGAAAAAATTGGGGTTTTTGGAGTTTTTAAAAAAAAAAAGGTTTTTTGGTGGGGGGTGGGGTTTTCCGTTTTTTCCAGTGGTCCTTTTTGGAAAAACAAAACCAAACAAAACAATAAACCAAAACACACAAAAAAATAAAAAAAAACAAACCCATAACCCCCAAAACCCCACCAAAACCCCCAACACACATAACAAAAATAAAAAAAAACAAATTTTAAAACCTTTTAAAAAATCACCACCCCAACAAAAAAAAATAAAAAAAAAATAAAAAAAAAAAAAAATAAAAAAAAAAAAAAACAATAAAACAACCAAAAAAAAAAAAAACAACAACAAAAAAAAAAAAAAAAGTCCTTTGGGGGTTAATTTCAAAAAAATAATGGGGGCTTTTTTTTGAATGGGGTTGAAGAAAAATCTTCCCCCCGGGGGGGGTTTTTTGGGGAAGGTTTAAAAATTTTAGGGGGGGGGGGGGGTTGGGTTTTTTTTTTTTTTTTTTTTTTATTTTTTTTTTTTTTTTTTTTTTTTTAATTGAAAGGGGGGGGGGGGGGGAAAACCCCAAAACACACCAAAAAACTACAAAAAACAAAAACATGAAAAAAACACAACAATAAACTTTTAAACACTAAAACATAACCCCAACCCAAACAAACAAAATTTTCCCAAATAAACAAAACCCCAGAACAAACAATTTTCCCTACCCCCCACCAAACTTTCATAAATAAATAAACAAAAAAAAGAACACACCCCAAAACCGGGGCCACCACCCGGTGACCTGCTCAGGGGATATCGGCGCCTCACCCCGAAAAGGTGGGGCCCTGGTCCCCCCAGGGCGTCACGAATGCTCCACAGGGGGAAAACCAACAGGGGGGTGGGGGTGGTGGACATGGGAAGTTTTTTTTGGGGGGGTGTTGGTTGGGGTGTGGGTGTTGGGGGGGGTGTTGGGGGGGGGGGGGGGTTTTTGGGGGGGGGGGGGGGGGGGAGGGAAAGTTTTGGGGGGGGGTGGGGGGGGGGTGTGGGTTTTAAGGGGGTGGGAAAAATTGGGGCAAAATTTACATAGGAAAAAAGGGGAAAGTTTGCCTGGCACGGAGACTGACCAAAAGTGGAAGCCATCGATCCCAAAGAAACCTTTGCTCCACGCCGAGCAACCGTGGAACAGGGAACTTTTAATAAACCGGGAAAACCCCGGGAAACCGGCTGGGGCTCCCGGGGGCCCTGGGAGGTCGCCCTGGGCCGGGAGGGGGTCCCCCCTAGCCCCGAAGGGGGAGTTTCCCAAGGCCCCGTGGCCCTAACCTTCAGGCCCCGGGCCTGTTTTTGGCCCCCAGGGCTGTGGGCGGCTTGTGGGCCCCCCGTGGCCCGAGGGGCAAGGTCCCAAAGGGAAGGGGTTGTTGGCCGGCGCAGCCGGCGCCCCCACGCGGGGAAGGGGCACAGGGGCGGGAAGGGGGTCCTTCGCCCCCCCCAGGCCGACCCAACACACCCGAAAGGGCCCCCGAATCAACCAAAACCAAAGAATTTTCGCCAAAATTTTTTCCAAAAAGCATCTCCACCTCAAAACTCCAAAAACCCCGTCCATCTCTTCACGCCAAGCACGTCAGCGGTCACAATGGATTTTTTTTGCATATTTGCCACAACCCAATTCTTTTATCATCCCCTGGAGGAATTCCATTGCCGGGGGTTTTCCAAAGACCAAAAGAAGGGGTTCCCCTCCCCTCCTCTCTCTCCTTCCTCTTCCCTCCTCTTTCCCCCCCTTCCTTTTCCCCCCCTTCCTCCTCCCCTTTTTCTTCCTTTTTCCTTAGCGATCACAAACATTTGCTGTAACCCCCACCTCCCCCAAAAAAAACTTGACAACACCAAATTTGAATTTCTTTCTTTTTAAAAAGAAAGCTCAGTCATTCAAAACTCTCTCAAATACATTTCTACTTTCCCCAGGGCCTTACGGCCAATTTGTTTAAATTTTTTTTTGAAAAATGGATTTATTGGAATTGGCAAACCTAGACACACAAAACAAACCAATTTCAAAAATTGGCATATTCAAAAAACACAGGCCTTCTCAAATTTTTTTTGTTGGGTTTCTTGTCTCCCGTGTATTTCTGTTCCTATTTAACTTTTTCCCCCGATCCCCCCTTCCGCCCCGCCCCTTCCCCCCCCCATAAAAACCTGGGCTACCTGACCGGTAAACTTTTAACAAAAAAATGTATGTGAAATATAAAAAAGAACGATCTAAGATTAATAAATAAAAGAAATATTTCGACGGGTCCGCCACGGCCCAAAATTTAAAATTGTAAATTTGCATTAATTATTTAATGTAATATGGGGCACAGCAAACACAACTCTCCTAAACAATGTTCAAAAACTACAGAATTTTGCAGCAAAAGTAGTAGATGGTAAAGCCAGGAAGTACGATCATGTGACTCCAATTTTGAAAGAACTACAATGGCTGAATGTTAAAGACCAAATAACTCACGACACAGGGGTCACTATGTTCAAGTATATGACCCATCTATATCCTAATCTGACTTTTCCAACTGTAGGGGACGTTACTGGTAGCACCACCAGACAGCGAGATCACCTGTACGTCCCTAAGACCAACACAGACATGGGGGCCAGATCTCTCTCTGTAAGGGGCCCCAAGTTATGGAACAGCTTCCCGTCGCTAGTTAAAGATGCTAACACCCTACAGTCTTTCAAAACTAAACTCAAACTTGTACTTCGGGATGGAAATGAATTTAGTATAGAACTTTTTCTTTTAATGTATATAGTATATTCTTAGGTAGAAATATATGTACCTTTTATAATGATTTTACTTATATATTTGTTTTCTTTTAATAATGCTTTTATTCCTTTACTTTTTATTAGCATATTCTGTATATATATTTTAATATCGATTATTTTTCTATTTTACAATTTTATAATTTTATATTTTTAATGTTTTAATGCAAAAACTGTGTAATTTAATTTATGTAGCTATTATCTTGAAAATAATTGTATGTAACGAAAAACCACTGCCGGTGGAAATAAAACTTTATTATTATTATTTATTATTATTACTCTCTCTCTTCCTTCAATATTGACGTCACAAGGTTGAAACTTTAAAGCACATGCACCTATTTCATCATCAAAACATTTACACTGACCTATAACCCCCACACCCCAACCCCATAAACACACACACACGACCTTCACTTGCACATACTGCCAGCGTGAAGGCCACACCATTAGTGTTTTAGTCGTGTCAAAGATCAGCGTAAAGCCAAGAGAAAGAACAGTTATCGTGACGCCAGTGGATCTCGTTAATACTCAGTTTACAAGAAGTACATTAAGTGTATGATTTAAGGGGTACAAAATAATGTATGTATAAAGCATTTTTTATTCATGAGTCACGATTTTTCCCTTCAACACCGTCTGTCACCACAATCTAGTAAGTCATTGGCTGATAATTGGTTTCTGATCACTTCATATCACACTCATATTTCAGAAGGTAATGATGACACCATTCAGAATCTTCAGATCAAAGTTCAGCACAGTATAGAGAGAGAGAGAGAGAGAGAGAGAGAGAGAGAGAGAGAGGGGAGAGAGAGAGAGAGAGAGAGGAGAGAGAGAGAGAGAGAGAGAGAGAGAGAGAGAGAGGAGAAGAGAGAGAGAGAGAGAGAAGAGAGAGAGAGAGAGAGAGAGAGAGAGAGAGGAGAGAGAGATGAGAGAGAGAGAGGAGAGAGGACGGGGAGAGAGAGAGAGAGAGAGAGAGAGAGCGAGAGGAG
>JACEEZ010017514.1:52500-65395 GCA_016584305.1 Chionoecetes opilio | reverse complement strand
AAAGGAAGGGAAAGGCTTCATTTTGCAAAGAATACAGAGATTGGCCTCTCGACATGGGGGGGCTGTGCGTAGATTGACAAGCACTTTTTGTGTGGGGGAGACCAAAAAAGTGTACCGTCCCCCCAGCTCAACCCCACCGCCTCCCTACACCGAAACCAAACCCCCCCTTTAAGGGTGTGGGTTGCTTTACTTTTCAGGGTTTTGGGGAACTTATTTTTTTCCCAAAAAACACAACTTTTACAAAGGGGTGTTTTTGATTTTTAATGACCCCTGGAGCCTGTTTTGAAAAAAAGGGCAAAATTTTCCACAATGGAGCTCCGCCACACAGCTCGAATGTGATACAGTGATTTTGATGACTAAAGTTTGGGGAAAATAGATAACGGGCCAAAATTCTCCCGAATATCACCCATAAAAAAATCTTTGGCCTCATTAAAGGCAATCCGCTCACGTGACCCCTCTACATTTCCCCAAAGCTTAAAAATGGAGCCCCGAAAGTTTGGGAAAAATTTTAACCCTGAGCCCTTTCAAATCTTGCTGCAGTGTACCATGTCGCCTTCAAAGGGTCTAAAGGGAAAGGGGCTACGAAACGAATACAAACCCAATTGAAATTTGATATTCTACATTATTTTGTTATAAACAGGGTGCGTCATACGTGTAACTTTCCCTTTTGGGAGGGCGCCTGTTACCCATGCAAACTGTACATTTTATTATATATATTTATATATTATTATATATATATTATATAATATATTTTTACGAACGGCTCCTGGGGCACTAGCTCAAGATGGGGGAAGTCGTGTTTTGGCGGGCCGCATAGGTCGGGATGAGACAAAAAACACGAGGCGGCAGGGATACGCCGGGGAAGTAGCGCCGCTCGCCAGGGACAGGGAAGGGCATGGTGGTTTCAAGGGGGGCCAAAGGTAGAAGTACGTCCCTGGGGTTTAAACGCGCCTTTTTTTTAAAGGTAGCACCCGGGCTGTGTTCGGGGGCTGCGTCGGGGGGGGGCCGTGGGGGTTACCATTGCCGCCTCTTCCGCCGCCCGGGTGGCTTTGTGTGTTGTGGCGTGGGACGAGGGGGCCCCAAGGGGATTCCAAAATTTGTGCCCTGCAAGGTATAGTCCAAGGTTTTCCCTGCGAGGAGGTATGTTGTGGGGTAGTTTTGCGGCGCCGGGCCTTTTGGCGGCCGCGTGGTTGTGGCGCCGGCGGGGCGCCCAGTGGAATCCGAAAGGGTTGTGCCTGCGAGGGGGTAAAAGTCGCAAGGTTGTGCCTGCGAGGAGGTATGTCCGGGTTTCCCTGCGAGGAGTAATGTTGAGGGGTAGTCTTGCGGCGCCGGGCCTTGGCGGCCGCTTTTGGGGTTGTGGTGCCTGACAAGGGGGCCACTGTATGTGCCTGTGAGGGGTACTGGGGTTGTGACGTAGGGCTTCCCCTGCCGGGGCCAGGAAAAGACGGGGGGGTTGTTGGCGTGTTTGTATGTCTAGGAGTTTAATTTGTATGACCTTGAAACTTGTACTGGTGTTACTTCAATATAAACCTGAAAGGATCCCCTTTGGTTTTCCTAAAACCCCCCCCCCCTGAGTGTGTGAACGCCCGAAAGGGAAAACGCCTGGTAAGTCCTCAAATTTCCAGCCGAGCTTGTTTCGGCTACTGTATGCCCTTTTCGGGGGAATAGAGAAATTATTTTATAAAATTCCCCCGGCTATGTCTTGTCAGTAGTTAATTTTTTTCTTTTGTTTCACGGGGACTCTCCCCTGCTTTCATTTCCCGCCATATTTTTTTATCTTTGTATTCCTCCGCCATTTTGTTTATCTTCTTTCGTTTTTTCACCCGCCATTTCTTTCCTCGGTCTTCCATTCCTCCCTCCCCGACATCCCGTATGCGAGCAAGTTTTCCGTGGAATAATTATTCTGCGATCAGTGATAACTAATGATGTCAGATCTTTTATCTTTCCCCAGCTATCTGGTCAGACCCAGTTTCACTCCCAGAATCTTAATGTCTTTCAAAATAATCTCCATCGTTATCGGTTATGGTTATACATGGACGTGTTTAGTAAAGAGACACGCTAAAATGAAACCTACCAAATTTCTAGGCTTCATATTTCATACCCTCTCACTCTTAAAATGTGTTCGGACATTTGACGTGACCACAAATAATACCTTTCTCGGGTATTAGACTAAGCATATTAAATTCTTCAGTATCAAAGTAACAGGTTTATATTATAAGCCACATGGTCTTATATACGCGAGTTTCATTATTTAAATAGTTATTTCGGGATTAAAAGTTACTCACTTGAGGTCACGTCTAAATCTTTCAAACAATTCCCCTTTTATGCCGAAGGCCATAATCTCAGGACGAGTCATTCGTCTCTTCGCTTCGTTGTAGGTAAGACCTTTGTACCTCGCTCCTGTGTTCTTTCTTCCTTAGTATATTATATCTATATATTTCTATATATATTATAGGTACAGTTCAGTGTCACTAATGCATAGAAGGTCTGCCCATCCTTATAAGTGTTATTAACGAGAATTCGTCTCTTCGCTTCGTTGTAGGCCGTTCGTGTCTTCTTCAAGCCACATGGTCTGATGGAAACACACACAACTTCTTACCCTCACATTTTCTCTACTAGATATCTATCTTCCATGTGTAATTTATAAATAGTAAGTGGTATGTTACCTAAGTGTAGGGTAATTCACTGAATAGAAATTTTAGTGAGGAGAGTTATGCTCATAAGAGCTTTCTTTCATCACATAGGAAGAGTTCCTGTGTCAGGGTGTAAAGTTCCTTTTCTTACTTCCGAGTAGAGTTTTCTCGGTATGGTGTTAACCCTTATATGTTGGATATGATCTCAAGCAAGAGACATACTATGTCACTATGAATAAATAGGATGTCATTTGCAAATATAGTTTCTTGTGTTATTATAAAACCCAGGTGATTATTCTGTGTTAGGACAGTAATTCCCCACACTTCCAAAAGAGTTCAGCCTTACTCGATATAATTCCACGTACCATTCACGACTACCAAGATCAATCTAATATTAATATTAATCAAACGTGCCCAGGGAGTAATCTAGTGAACTACTCGCCGGGGCTGGTGGCAGCAATTCCCTTTAACCTAAACCCTTATCCTTTCCCCTTAAATACATCCCCCTGTTAAGTACTCTCCGTAGTGAGAAGTGGTCAAACTATAATCATATAGTGAAGTCAGAAGACTAAGTTAAATTCTCCATTCAAGTTGTAATCTTTTATCAAATCATCCCCAAGTAATATCATTCAAGTAACGTTGACCAGTTCTAAAACCCCCATACAAGTGACCCCCAATTTCTGTCAACACACTACGCGTACCCCCTCTGTCTTAAGCACCTGCCTGCTTCCCTGCATCTCAAGAGAGCAGCCCGGAGCAGGTGTAGAGGAGCCTAGCTGAGGACAGCAAAGGAAGGGGGGCGTTCGTTGCAATATATATATATATATATATATATATATATATATATATATATAATATATAATATATATATATATATATATATATATATATATACGTTATTATATATATAGTATACTATATTATATATATATATAATTATATATATATATATATATATATATATATTATATATATATATATATATATTATATATATATATTATATTTATATATATATATATATATATTGTCACGATCGGTGACACGAGGTCGCCACCCCAGGCCATGCCCCAGGGACACGTGGGTCTAATGGGAAGTTTTCGAAGCTAAACCGCCAGATGTCTCTCGCGCATCTCACATCCTCTGCTCTGTGAGGCTGAATGATCTATCATTTACCGTAAATTCTCTGTACTTCTTTGGGACATATCAGAATTACCCTTCAATACAACAACTGAAACAGTTCTTAATAAAAAATGTAGTTTATCATTTTATTTGTCTGCACTTGGTGAAAATATTGGCAAAACAATTGAATATTTGAAAACTCAATCTTTAAAAATCGTCTTTTCATAAAAAAACACAAGTTCAAGCAGAATGAGGCTTCAGGAAATATCTACTTGTATGTAAGCATTCACTGAGTACCTATTTTGGGTGTATATGTCTCTCTTACGACGAACATTTAACCAAAACAGAGTGTGGCGTTCAGCATCTCCACAGAAACCATCCCGCGGCAGGATCTGCTATCACCCACTTTCCTGTTGACACGACACTGGGATGGACAGCTCAGCGCCTTATCGCCACAGCGCCGCTCCTTACCTCACAGCTCATATCACTGATACTCCTAACTTCTCAATACCACAGGCTACATGTCATCCTAATTATCATCACCCGCTTATCTCATCACACTCTCTATCCTCTACTGGAATATTCGTGGCATCCGCTCCCACATACCGTTTCCCACATAAAGAAGACTTTCGTCTCCTTATTTCGTGCTTTGACTGTGATTTGTGTTGTGTTTGGGGCGGAGCGGAGTGGCGCGTGTAGTTACGTGACAGACGTGCAGTCACTATATGTACTGTGGGTAGTAGTAGTTGGGGTAATAAGGCCATGCACAGCAGTAAAAGTCTCCTTGCAGTCCTTTCCGTCTCCTCCATAGCCCCGAGCCGTTAGTGTGACGAAGTTTGAGAGGGGTGGGTTGCCCCCACCCTCCTTCGTTACAATAGGATAAACCAGAGGACATAGGGTATTCAGAGGGAAGGGTTGATTGATTGATTCAGAGGGAAGATTGAGGTGGAGGGGTTTAGAGTTCGCGCGGGGGAAATAGTAAACAAGACCATGTATTGTCTTCGATAGAGGACTGTTCGTTGAGGTGCCAAGCACTTAAATTACTTCTTGGTTAAATGTTCGTCGTAAGAGAGACATATACACCCAAAATAGGTACTCAGTGAATGCTTACATACAAGTAGATATTTCCTGAAGCCTCATTCTGCTTGAACTTGTGTTTTTTTATGAAAGACGATTTTTAAAGATTGAGTTTTCAAGTATTCAATTGTTTTGCCATATTTTTCACCAAGTGCAGACAAATAAATGATAAACTACATTTTTTATTAAGACTGTTTCAGTTGTTGTATTGAAGGGTAATTCTGATATGTCCCAAAGAAGTACAGAGAATTTACGGTAAATGATAGATAATTCAGCCTCACAGAGCAGAAGATGTGACAGCCTGAGAGACAGGCTTGAGCGTGAGCTTATTAGAAACTCCCCATTAAGTTAATTCAGGATATTTAAAACAAGATCAACATATGAAATCCTTATATAATTAACACGCTTAACTCCAATTCCTTGGTACAACAGATAAACACTTGAATGCACGGTCACAGAAGACTCGCAGATAGGGATACCACGCGCAACGCTGCCCAAATCTCACTCACTCTCACTTTCCGTCTCTTTTTAACTTCCAGCCTCAACACACAAAAACACCTTAAGAGCACTTTACTGAGCGTCTATACCATCACAACAAGAGTACTCCACTGAGTCTCTATACCTAACACAACGCTTCAACTGAACGTTATCATCCCAATCACAAAAGAGCGCTTCTACTGAGCCTCATCACCTATTTCCCTCCTACTCTCACTTTCCGTAAATACAGCCAACTCGACATCGGTGAACCAATAATGCAGAAACAAGCTTTACAAAAATACTTACAATACCCTGGTATCAAGGGTGGAAGGAGGACTCATACAGCCTCCCACGTGATGTGCCCACGCCGACACAGCGGCTCCTCACACAACACTATACGAGTGGAATGATTGGAGTGGAGAGCGAAGCAAGGTCACGACCTGTTTTATATGGGTGACCTATCTGGCGGCGGGTGGCAATCCTCTCGTCACCCATACTTCCTCCAAAGGGGCGGGGCTACGCTCTGCCCTGGCCATCTTGACCTCTCAACACATACGCGGGAAATATGAATTTTCGTCACACCTTCCCCCATCAAAATGAAATTCTCGTAGTGAGAATTTTCGTACCAAAAAAAATAACTTAACATTATACCACAACAACCTTATTTTATTCACTCACCACATCTCACTAAATATAATCATCATCAATATACACTCACTAAGCAATCAGAGACATTATCTGGGAATCACTCATCATTCTGCACACCTCCACTTCCACCTTACGTGCCACACTGTCTTTCCTCTGTCGTTCACATATTGATACTTCCATATGTGTCTCCCGTACCCAACCCAACCTTGCTCCAGCAGGTACGAGACCTCTATCTTAACCTCAGCGCCGACATCCATCTGTGGCGCCTCACACAAGGCCACTCGATCCGCTGGTGGTTGTAGCTCTCTGGGGAAATACTCATTTAACATATACACACAAAAGGCCACCGCCTCAAAATACCTCGTTACCATTTCTACCATGGTTAAGAGATAACAAACTGTGGACGCCCCCGAGGGGGTCCCATCAAATCTCCTAACACTCTCAAATGGCTCATCAAAAGGTGCAGTGGGGACGAGGGGCGCACCGTTAGCACTGGTGTAGACGTAGTGTAGGTGTAGAGGTATTGCAGTAGACGAATTCACGAATGTCATAAATACAGCATTACAAGACAAAGCAAAACAGAATAAAATAATACTCATAGGAGACTTTAATATAAACTTACTTGAGCATACAACCCATACACCAACAAATAACTTTTTAGCAAACATTCAACTTAAATTTTGTTCCTCACATCTCCAGACCCACTAGATTTCCAGATAGTTTAAATTTGGGTGACCCTTCTCTCCTAGACCATATATACACTAATTTTTGTGGAAAGTTTACCGCAGGTATTGTACACTTTCCCATTTCGGACCATCTTCCTATTTTCTTAAATATTTCCTTCCCCCAAAAAAAATCAAAGCTCAATAAAATAGAATTCAGAAATGTAACTCCTAATAATAAGGAGCTTTTCTCTCAAAAACTTCACACCATATTATGGAACACACTCTTATCTTCACAAGATATAAATTTAAACTTTAATACATTTCTAGACAAACTGAGTAATTTATACAATGAATGTTTCCCAATAAAAACAAAATATATTTCTGAAAAACGGCTACATAACCCTTGGATAACGTCAGCTGTAATTAATCTAAAANACTCTCCGAGGAGGCTGGACCGCCTAATACGTAGGTAATCCCCAGTCTTATGTCCAGGGAAACGCGGTCATGCTAAAATGTCTCAGCTCAGCAGTGTTGTCACCCTAACATGATTATACTTCAGAGGAGAAAGGAAAACTGAGAGGAAAAACTGAATGTGATTATGTGAGAGGCTAAAAGGCTTTATAAACTGCTGCAACGGTGAGCTGTGTGAAGAGTGATGAGGAGCTTGGCTGAATGGAGAGATGAGGATATGAGCGAAAAGAGAGTTCATCGCCAGGGAGTCATGAGGATTTCTCTCTCTCTCTCTCTCTCTCTCTCTCTCTCTCTCTCTCTCTCTCTCTCTCTCTCTTCTCTCTCTCTCTCTCTCTCTCTCTCTCTCTCTCTCTCTCTCTCTCTCTCTACTCCTCTCTCTCTCTCTCTCTCTCTCTCTCTCTCTCTCTCTCTCTCTCTCTCTCTCTATCATACACAAGGCAGACGCAGCGTGGCCGCTAATCAGATATTGCTGCGTGACTTGCACGCCGCGGATTGCGTTATGTCAGGCTGGGTGCTGGGTTGGGTGCCAAGTGTTCCTTAAAGGTGTGAGCGAGGCAGGTGAGGCAGTCCAAGACAGCAGTGGGGGCGACGGGAGGGTGCGGCAGGGGACGTGAGGACAACACCTTGAAGCAGATATGGAAATGTGCAAATAATGATTACTGCGCGGCTTATATATCTATTTCCTTCCTTTTTCTACTTCTTAATCTTAGATCTTGCACACTTTTACAGTTTATCAGTTTCTTCCTTATTTTAGTATATTTTTATCCTGTATTTTTTTTTCTGTGTAGATATCTTGTCTTCTCAAATAATTAGATTGTAAAATTCACTGCAATACTTCTCTCTCTCTCTCTCTCTCTCTCTCTCTCTCTCTCTCTCTCTCTCTCTCTCTCTCTCTCTCTCTCTCTCTCTCTCTCTCTCTCTCTCTCTCTCTCTCTCTCTCTCTCTCTCTCTCTCTCTCTTCTTCTTCCTTCACCTATACATATTCGGTAGGGTACGCCGTATAACAAAAATTCTTTTTCTCAACTTTGGCATGCCAATTTCTTATGTAAAATAGAATATTAAGATGATTTTATCTGCTTCCATTTTTGCATTTGAGCAATTCTTACTATGCAAAATAGCACTTTTATATTGCACTCTTATCGAATAATGCTTAAATGAGTACGCAGTGTCCGTTTGGTCTTGTGTATTGCATCATGCACCAATATGAGTTCCAAATGACTAGCGTGGTAAGCTCTTTCTGATCAGTTGGTTCATCAGGCACTACTGGTTATTTGGTACTGTAGCGATTGGTACTGAGGTCAAGTGATCCTTAGTTCACTTCGGCCACGAGTCATTTTGGGACACAAGCTAAAAAGGCCCTTTCAAGCCAACTCGCCCACGAGTCATTGGGACCCAATCGAAAGGGCCCAGAGTCAGATAGGCCCCAAACCGTGGAAGAGGGGAGACGGAGAGGAGAGAGGAGAGGAGGAAGAGGGGGGAGAGAAGGAGAGAGGGAGAGAGAAGAGAGAGAGAGAGAGGGGGAGGAGAGGGAGAGAAAAAGGGGGAAGCGGGGAGAGAGAGAGAGAGAGAGGGGAAAGAAGAGAGAGAGAGAGAGAGAGAGGAGAGAGGGAGAGGAAAAGGAGAGAGAAGAGAGAGGAGAGGAGATAGACGAGAGGGGAGAGAGAGAGAAGAAGGACAGTTGGCCGCTGGTCAGCGAGGGCAGAGGACGCACGCTTAAAAAGCTCCCGCCTCCAACCCCGTTACAGCAACACAAGCTTGGAATCTTTTCATTCCTTCTCTCTAACTTCCATCTGCTCACTTGCCTAAATTCTCTGTTCCTTATACTAACAGACCGAACCCTGAAGGAAGAGCCGTTTAGGGCTCGCCATGATGGGACCCTTATAGCAGGGTGGGGTTAGTGAGGGACAGCGAGGCAAACCGCTGGTAGGGTGTTAGGTGATAGGTTCTCCCACTTGCTGGGCATCTCAGGCTTTCCCTAAGGTCACTCCCTACGACCCTAGGGGGGGGGGGGTTAGGCCGGGGCTAGGCGTCTGGGGAATAGGCAGGCCTTTGAGCATTTTCTATACTTTTCATTATGATTTTGAGAAATAGTAAAAACAATTCAAAGGAACTGGACGGCGGCAACACCACCAGCCTTGCCACCACCCCCTCTCTCAACCAGCCAACCAGCCCCACCTCCGCCACCACCCCGTCGTCTCATCCACCCACCGCCCCCATGACTCACCACCAACCTCCACTTGAAAAAAGGATCCCGGGTCATCCAGGCAACACACGACTGATGATGAACAAGACATGGACGTCACATTTCCCTGACAACGGGTCCAGAAACCCCAGCAACGCCCACATTTGATAACGGGACTTGCACTCCCGCCGCCCCCGACACACCCGACAACCCCACTAACGGACGCTTCTACCTCTTTAAACAACCAAGAGATTCTCCTCCCTTTCCCAAACTAGTACTGTGACTAACATCGCAACCTGAGCCATGGAAAGGGGTTAAGTCCAAAGCCCAGGCCCGCAAGAGACAGAAATGCCATCTCCTCCGACATCCCACCACCTCCCTGGCTCGGGAAACTCTGGCGACACAGCCCAAGCCTCGGACCCTACAACCACTTCGCACAAAACCAAAAACTAAACGCCCTCAACTGGCCCCTCAGACTGCTTACCTCAATCAACAGCCCCAATGGTACGATTTCCTCAGACAGAGGGATTCCAGACTCCCTATACCCTGATAGACGCCATAGAGGAAGTCTATCCAGAGCTGAATTTCACAGCCCCCCCGGCAGAGACAACGATTCTTTACTTCACCCCAAGGACGAAGAAACTCTAGCTGCTCTCTAAGCCTCACATCCGTCAACTCCAAACCTGTGAAGCTACACCTAGTCAGCCCACCCCACCAAAAATCCAGGAATAGTGATGGGTTACCCACTCCGCCTCCCGCTGGAGCCCCTTCAAAAACACCCCTGTCCTGGAGACGATCGCTGCACCACCACGAGAGATGGAGTCTCAACACGTCAGGTTCGCGTCACAGTGAAGGGACAAACTCTACCCAGTCAGCTGGACCTGGGAGTGTGGGGAACATTTACCTCCGCCCCTTCTCCACGGAGCCCACGCGCGCTATCGTTCCCCACGCTTTCGGCCACACCATCTATCGCTGTCGACAGGCCAAGAAATGCGGATATGCAGCGCCCCTCACGACACCCCCCATATGTCTCGAGAAATTCAAAAGAAAGGAACAAATCACATCGTGCGCCCCAACTGCGGCAAAGCTCACCACGCATGGAACCCAAATGCGAAGAGAGGCGACGACACGTCTTTCGGGGAAAATACAAGGTCAAGCCGCATGGCTGGAGAAACACTCCGAAGTCCCACAGAAACCTTCACATGGGGCGCTCCTCGTCAGCCCCGCCCCGCACAATCTACCCTCCCAACATCCTCGAGGAGTTCCTTCCCTACCTGCTCCCAAGATCCAGACACGACAGAATCAATCCCGCTCACCCCCTAAATCCTGCTTCAATCCCTCCGTGGCAACACACAATCAAGCCCACCTGAACATCACAGCTCACCGCCACCCAACCTCACACGGCAACAGCCACACCACCTTCACAGCCGACCACAGACAGGGAGAGTTTGTCACTCTCCCATAACAGCTCTGAAAGACCTCCTCTCCAGCCTAGTCATGTCCATAGCGACACTCCTCCAGAAGGAAGTGGACTCGTCAGTCGTGAGCCCCTGGTAGGGCGACTAGTCGATCAGACGCTCCTCACTCACTCCCCTCAAAACTCCACGAGCCCCCTTCTGCCAAACCCAGCAGCAAAAATCACAGATAAAACTCACGCTACTCCCCCCATCACACCCGACACTTCCAAACAACTTCCCCCCCCCCTTTCCCCCCCCACACCCCCCCCATCACCCAACCAGACCCGGACCACAAACCCTCGGACTCAACAAGACGCACCCAGACCTTTCCCCGACAGACTCAACCAACCCAACACAACAACCTGGCTCCAGCCCAACGAAGCCGAGGCCACGTCACCCATCAGGGACGGGAACAGAAATCATGGAGGGCTTCGCCTCTTGCAGTGGAACATCCGAGGAGCCAGGGCAAGCTCCACCTCCTCCATGAAGCAGCCCACGGAGAAAACATAGATGTTTTTCTCCTCCCGGAGACCTTAGCCACCACACCGCCCGGTCTCCCTCGAGGATACCAAAGTTTTTCCCTACCAAGGTACAAGGGGGAGCAACGGATGCTCTATTTTTGTAAAGAATAACATCAGAGCTCTACATCGCAGTCCATCCCTTGTGGCCCGAGAGTAGAAATCCAGGGCGTCACACTACACCTTGCCCATTCCACCCTCGACTTAACAACATCTATAAAGCCTCCCGACGTCAATTCCCTTGAGCTAGGTGAGCTCTCGCCCACGCCGCATCCTCGCCGACCTTCATAGGCGGGGATTTTAAAATGTCACCACCCTATTCTTCACTCTCCAGACTCCAGGTCGCACCAATCAGCAGGACGGCAGCTCGAGACCGCCCTCCCCGGCACTCCCGGCGTTGCTCTCCTCAACAACGGAGAGCCAACGCATATGCACGGAGGACGCCTTGATCTCTCCTTCGTCACTGACATTCTTCGCCCTTGCGCCTCTTGGGCCCTCCCCACACAACCAGCGACCACTTTGCCATAATTTGCCATCTCAACCTACCTAAAGTCCCCTCTCCCCAGCAACCGCCCCAGATGGAACACAAAACTGGCCAATTGGGCAAAGTTTCAAACCGCCCTCAAAACACAACCCCTCCACTCTTGACCCATCCCTCACCGTGACAAAAAAGGGGGCCGCCCTTTCAGATGCCTTTCAACCCCCGCCGCATCCGAGAGCATCCCGCTCACATCGTCCTCTACCACAAAGCCCCCTCGGGACTACTGGTTTTTTAACGACCGCGTGAGGGAGCTCAACAGCCGCATTTAAATCCACCCGCAGACACTACGGCCGAAAACCAACTGCTCAAAAACAGGGCGCTCCTTCAGGCAGTTGTCAGTGCTGCCCAAAAGGAGGAAAGCTGACATTCGGAGGGGAAGCACTGGCTAAACTGGTGTCGAGGGCTCGACTCCCATCGTCACTCGGTGAAATGTGGCGACAGTTACAAGTCATCGCAGGCAACAAGCGGCCCATCCGACCCCCCTACCCTGACCCTGCCGCGAAGCAGAGAGGCTCGCCTCCTCATTTGCCACTCGCACCTGCAAATGACAATCTACCCGCTGAGACACGCGGGCAGATTGACAGAGCTCCTGCCAGCAAGAAATGATAAGTAGACCGCGCCTGTGAGGATCAGTCAAAACACCAACACATCCCTCACCCTCCTCGAATACGCCGGGCACTTAAAACGAGTGGAGATACTTCCCCGGGGCTGACAGGATTACATACTCCATGATCACCAATGCAGGCTCAGATGGTCACTCCGCCCTTCTCACCTCTTCAACGCCTCCGGGAGGCCTGCAAACTACCATCAAAATGGAAGGAGGTACCATCATACCCATACCTGAGCCCAAAGATTTCCCGGTGCCATGCGCCCTATCTCCCTCCTCAGCTGTGTGGGCAAAACCATGGAGCGGATAGTCCTAAACAGGCTAAACTGGGCGGTCGGTCCGCTCCATCAAGACCTCTTTGCCTACAGGTGGGGCACGGGAGCAGCTGAATGCCTTTCCACTTTTTCTAAGCGCTGCCCGTTCCGGAGGTATCACAGTAGCCTTCCTCGATCTCGAGAAAGCCTTTGAACTCGCAACTGCCGAGTGATCCTTTCGCTT
>JACEEZ010017514.1:37500-47500 GCA_016584305.1 Chionoecetes opilio | reverse complement strand
TCATAAAATTTCATACTATATGTCGATATTTACAAACTTTAAAAATGATACACGCAAAATATGGAAAACCATAAATCAGCTGAAAAATAACTATAAAAAAAATTATCTCAGTTACATAAACATGAATAATAAAGTAATGAGATGCCCATCCGATATTGCAGAGGCCTTCAATAAGTATTATACAGATATTGCTTCCAATTTAGATAACAACATCCCACCTTCCGATATTAACCCACTTGACTTTCTGAGAGGTAATTATCCAACATCAATGATTGTTCCTCCAGTACTACCACAAGACGTTGCAGCTGTAATAAACTCATTAAAAAACAAAAAGTGTAATACCCATGAAATTTCCGTCTCTCTCCTAAAAGCTAATAAAGAACAAATAGCTGTTCCATTATCAATCTTGTTCAACCAGTCCATCGAAAAAGGAATTTTTCCTCAATGTTTAAAACATGCAACCGTAATCCCTATTTATAAAAAAAGGTCCAAAAGACAACATTGCCAATTACAAACCAATATCACTGCTAAGCACCTACTCAAAAATATTCGAGAAATTAATGAAAAAAATTCTATTAAATTTCTTAAACAAAAAACCTATTATCAACAAAGAACAATTTGGTTTTCGACAAGGCTTAAGTACCTTTAGTGCTCTGACCGCCTTCACCGATAACATCTACTCTGCCTTGGATGCTCAACATACAATGCTCACTATTTATATAGACTTTACTAAAGCTTTTGATACAGTGAAACATGATATCTTACTACAAAAATTGAAACATTATGGTATACGTGGCATCATACATGACTGGTTTAAAGACTACCTTACCGGTAGAACCCAAAGTACAAAATTTCAGAATTGTCTATCTATACCTCAACATATTCAGTACGGAGTCCCTCAGGGTAGTGTCCTCGGTCCCATTTTATTCCTTATCTATATAAATGATCTCCCAAATGTATTTACAAATTTAAAAACAATACTTTTTGCTGATGACTCTACTTTATTCATTACTGGTGCAGACCCTACATCCTTGATAGAAACAGCCAACCAAGACCTAGAAATTTTTATAAATGGTGTTTGAGTAATAGACTAACCGTCAATTTAAACAAAACGTATTATATGCTCTTTACCAACAAGGCGACTAAAATTCTTCCTACTCTGATATACAACAACAATGTCATCAACAGAACTAACCAACACAAACTACTAGGTGTAACTTTTGATGATAACATATCCTTTAAACCACACATTAATGAATTATGTCTTAAATTGTCTAGAATCGTATCTCTATTATATCAAATTAGAGACCTTATGCCTAATAATATACTTAAAATTCTCTATAATGCCCATGTATTGCCACACTTTCAATATTGTACTCCAGTCTGGTGCAACACATATCCCACTCATTTACTTCCCCTGTTCCGGCTACAAAAGAAAATAATTAGGATCATTACAAATTCGGGCTACTTTGATCATACCCACCCTTTATTTAAGAATATGAACATCTTGAAATTATTTGACATAAACAAATTACAGATTGGAATATATATGCACAAATTAGTTACTGGTGGTCATTATATTAACTTGCTCCCTCAACATAACTACCCCACCCGCAACTGTGAACACCTCCGTGTACCACAACATAACTTGACAGTTTTTCAACACTCACTAGCTTACTCTGGTCCCAAGATATGGAATAATATACCCGACTCTGTTAAGACCCTACCAACATTATGTTCATTTAAAAGGCAATACAAAAAGTATTTATTGTCCCATTACTGACAAGATATTTGTTCTAATATTTGTTCTAATATATTTCCAATGATGGTCATGTAGATTTATTATAGTGCCAACAATACATTTTATTAGCATTCTACAAATGAATTTTTGAGCAATTGTCTATGTATTTCTCCTGATTTTTTTTTTTTTTTTTTTTTTTTGTTTACCTTGTTTTTCTTTTTGTTTTCTTTTTTTCTTCTTCTTCTTTTATGTAATTGCTACTGACGTCCTAGATAAACTTGTTTGTAAACTACAGAGATGCTGCCCGAATAGCCGTATGGCTTCGTATGGGCTGCTTACACAAATTATGTTATATAACTTTATTAACGTATTAACTTTATTATAGTAAGCATATTAAAGTGTATCAAGTGTTTCAAGTGTTTCTATATCCTGGACACACCACTCTCCTGGGTCACGTCGCACCAATACCTGGGCATCTGGCTCGACAACCGTCTCAACCTCCGCACACACGTAGCTTACCTGCAGGAGCGCGAAAACAGCAGGATCTCCGTCCTACGGGCAATCACTGGCTTAAAAGGAGGGGCCAGTTTCCAGGTGAAGCGCACCTTTTATATTCACGCCATCCGCTCTCTCCTGGACTATAGCGCTCCATGCCTTATCTCCCTCACGAACACCCTACACCAAAAACTAGAGGCCACACAAAACAGCGCCCTGAGAGTCATCATCAACGCCCCCAGATGAACTAAGGTCTGCAACCTGCAGCAGGAGTGCCAGGTAGTCCCGACTCGGCGCCGTATCGAAGAACGGACCGCCTGCCTGCTCGCCAAAATGACCCACCTGCCCTACCCCTACGAACCTCCCGCCAAGGTTGCAACTCATCTTGCCAGGCCCCGCAACAACCTTCGGCGGCAATGTTGGCCAGCGTGCGCTGCAGAAGCAATTCTCACTATGGGAATTCACGAAACCCTCCTCAGTAAGGGCGAGGACTTCCCTCACCCGAACTTCGCTACGCCACCGCCTTGGAGCCCTCCTCCAATCATCACATCACTCCACAGTCTTGAGCGCCCAAAGGCACACTGGCTCCCCGCTGCCTTACGCTTGGAAATGCTACAGGTCATGGATGACTTGACGACCCCTGCTTCCCTCACTATCTTCACAGACGGGTCAGTAGATCCTGCCACAGGAGCAGCGGGAGCGGCTTTTGTGAGCGGACAAACCACGAAACAATGGCGTCTAACAGATGGCGCCAGCTGCCTCATGGCTGAACTAGTCGCCATTCGTGGCGCTCTTCACCACGCCCTGGAGAGTCACTCCCCTCATGTCATCATACACACAGACTCAAAATCCTCTATCCAGGCCCTCAGAGACACACAGCCACAGGATAACATTCACCTCCTCACCCCCACTCTTCTTCTGGCCCAGCGACTGGCTGCACGTGGCTGCAAAATCAATTGGGTTCCCAGCCATGTAGGCCTTAGTGGCAAAGAAAGCAGCTGACAGAGCTGCAAAATCAGCCGCTGCCCTCCCCAGCCCCACCACGGCTGTTCTGCCCAGCCTCTCCCAAACTCTACTTAAAATAAAGTCTGCCTCGCACGCCTTGTCCCGCCAGCAACACGAGGCCACAATCGCCCTATTATCACCCTCTGCCTCCTGGTACGCTGCTGCAACAGCTTACCACCCACTACCCCAAGACCCATCCATCCCCCCACACGTACGGGACCGACTACACCGTCTCCGCCTCGGCTTTCCCTGCTTTGAGGAAATCCGCCAGGGCGCTGTGGACATCACCTGTGATCACTGCCAGGTCACCTCCCCCTTTGCACTCCAACACTACCTCCTGAAGTGCGAGGCAACCTCCCACCTCAGGGAACGCCTCCCACCTCATCCACAGCCCGGACATCCAGGTGCCGCCGCCGCTGCTGCTGCGGTAATTAGATCTGTCCCTCTGGCCACTCTCACCTCCACCGTTCGGGAGTACCCCCCCCCAAGGTAGCTCCAATACACTGCCCTTTTTTATTGTAATGCCATAATTCTACAGGCGGGCTGCTATAGGCAAAAGCTCGCGTCAACCACAAGTGTTGACAAAATATTAACAACAACAGAGAGAGAGAGAATAATAAATTAGTATTATTATTTCTGCAATCGTCGAGTAGCCGAAGATTACATAGATGCTTGCCAATCAATTCCGCCTTCGACGGCGTGCATCGGGGCACACCGGGGGGGGGGGGGCATGAACCCCTAATCATCACAGGCGTCACTATGATATTTCTGCCTTGCGTCACCAAAAGGGGCTGACCGTCACAGCCCTTAAGTTAAAAAGCCTACAGGCGCTATAGGCTCACACATTATAAATAATACAAACAATATCAGCGGGGTAGGGAAGGGGATGCGGTGATGGGGAGGTGCAGGGGAACTGTTGTTTTCTTGCACGACATTCAAACATCGTCTTTTTGAAGTGTTAAGGAGATACAAAAGTGAAAATGATGACGAGGGAGTTGTCTTGCAACGTTCTCTAGATTGGATTATTAATGTAATCTATAATAATATAAGCGAAAATGTGTCTGTCTGTCTGTCTGTCTGTCTGTCTGTGTGTGTGTGTGTGTGGTATAGGTTCCGCCCCCCGTGGCGCAAACACCTCATATGGCACATTTTTGGAATAAGGTTGACCAGGGGAAGGTCATAAGCCCACTTATGAGATGATCCGATCACTTTTTTTTTTTTTTTTTAGCAGCCTATTAGCGAGAATTGTGAAAACAAAAGTGGGTTGCGAGAATTGAGGAAGCCTTGATGTAGGGTGATGGGTAATGGGTGGGGTGATGGGTAATGTGTGTGGGGTGATGGGTGAATGAATGGGGGGGGGGTGATGGGTTGGGGGTGAGGTGAGGGAATAGGTGGGGGGTGATGGGTAATGGGTGTGTGGTGATGGGTAATGGGTGGGGGGTGATGGGTAATGGGTGAGTGAATGGGTGGGGGGTGATGGGTAATGGGTGAGTGAATGGGTGGGGGGAATACATACATTTCTACATCCATGATTTCAGGAAAGTTAGAAGGGGCTATCTGGAGAGTCCATGTTTGGTGTGCCGAAGGCCCACCAATAGCCCTCCGCAGGAGCTAGCCAAAAAGTCAGCCCGGAGGGCGGCTTTGCGGCTAGTGCTTAATATTCTTATCTTTTTTTCTAAAGTCCAATCCTCCATCTTTGACTTACATTTTATGCAAGCGCTCTCTCTCTCTCTCTCTCTCTCTCTCTCTCTCTCTCTCTCTCTCTCTCTCTCTCTCTCTCTCTCTCTCTCTCTCTCTCTCTCTCTCTTTTTTCCCCTTCTTAATTCTAGCTCAATTTAACCTTTGTAGCTTACCTGATTCGCATGTATTCTTTATCTTGTGCATAATTATTATTCTCCCTTCACTCCCCTATCATTGTCTTCCTCTGTCTTCTTCTCTTTATATCTCTCTTCTCCTCTTTGTTATTAGTTTCACTTTTTTCCTTTATTTTTATCGTTATCATATTCCTCTTGATTATATTTATTTCCTTGTCATCTTCCCTTAGTCTTCTTTTCCTCCTGCGATTCCTGTTTCTCTTTGTCGTAATCTTTTTCACTCTTCATATTTTTCATCTACGAAAGTGTTAGCGTTTTCTTTACTAATCTTATTTTGCTTTCTGGAACTTAAAATTTCTCCACATATTCCTCTTTATCATCCTCATTCTCATCATTATTCCCAACTCCGCCGCCGCCGCCGCCACCGCCGCCGCCGCCGCCGCCGCCGCAGCCGCCGCCGATTGCTTGATATGGTAAACGAAGTATATTTAAATCAGTTGGTCCGTGAGCCTACAAGGTATAATAGTATCCTAGATTTAGTTTTCACTACCGACATTGATCTGATTGATTACTGTGATATAGGTGAACATTTGGCAAACAGTGATCACAGGTTAATCAGATGCGGCAAAAATTGCAATGTAGACATCACAGAAAATTGGTTATTAGTTCCCAATTATAATAAAGCAGATTTCACGAAGATCAGCAGGGTACTAAGCGAAGTTGATTGGGTTGACCTACTAAACGGTAATAACGCTGAAAACATGTGTAATTTATTCACAAATAAATTCCAATCGGTGGTTGAAAAACATGTTCCCATGATAAGAAAACGTCTAAATAACATAAACAAACCCAGTTGGATGACTAATGAGATTCAACAAATCATTGGCAGTAAGCGACGAGCGTATAAAGTTTACAAGCGATCAAATGCGGACTGCGGTTCTAGAGAATACAATGACGTAAAACGTCGTTGCAAAGGATTAATAAAGACTAAAAAGCGCGAGTATGAAGAAAAAATTGCAAAGGAATCCAAATCAAACCCAAAAAGGTTCTTTCAATACGTTCAAAGTAAGAAAAACGTCAAAACAAGTATTGGGCCACTGAAAGATAAGAATAACATCTTGGTAAATGATAATAAGAGCATGGCATGCGTATTCAATGATTACTTTAATGCGGTATTTATTAAAGAAGACGAAGCTCCATTACCAGAACCAGTAACCATGTATGCGGGACTCGAAAGTGATAGATTGGAAATCAGAGAGATAACAGTAGACGAAATATCAAAGTATTTACAGAAACTCGACCCAGCAAAAACCGTGGGGGTGGACGAAATTTCGCCGCGATTGCTTCGCGAATGTTACAGTCAACTTTCGCTCCCATTAAAGATTATTCTCAATAAATCGCTAATGGACAAAAATGTTCCTAGTATGTGGAAATTAGCTAATGTGACACCGATATTCAAGAAAGGGAGTAAGAGCCTCGCAAGAAATTATCGCCCAATTAGTCTAACGTCTGTGATTGTTAAACTATTTGAGAAAATATTGCGGGATAAAATAGTGTCTATTCTCGATGAAAATAACTCAATACTAAACTCCCAGCATGGATTTCGAAATAAAAAGATCCTGCTTTACAAACCTACTCGATAGTTTTAATGTCGTATATTCAAACTGGGAAGCTAAAATTCCCTCGGATGTAATATACCTTGATTTTCAAAAAGCCTTCGATACAGTTCCCCATAAGCGACTGTTGACCAAACTAAGGGCACATGGCTTAGGAGAGCAATTATGTTCATGGATTGGCCATTGGCTTTCAAATCGTAAACTACAGGTAGTAATAAATGGCGAGGCATCTGATTGGTTAGATGTTACTAGTGGGGTGCCTCAGGGCTCGGTCTTGGGTCCTACTCTTTTTCTGATATATATCAACGATCTGGACTGCGGACTTGTATCTAAAATATCAAAATCTGCAGATGACACCAAATTAGGCGGTAAAGCATATACTAGAGAAAACTGCGAACTCATACAAAGTGATCTCGACAAACTATCAGATTGAAGTGATAAATGGCTATTGAAATTCAATTCCGATAAATGTAAAGTAATGCATATAGACAACGATAACCTTAAATATAACTATCAAATGCAAAATAAATCGTTAACTGAAGTACAACAGGAAAATTATTTAGGTGTCATCCTCAGTAATGATCTGAAAATCAGTCCGCATTGCCTAGCTGCCAGTAAAAAGGCATATATGATGTTGGGCTTTATTAAACGCAACAAACATAAAACTCCGTACGTAATGACACAATTATACACGTCCTTGGTTAGGCCGCACTTGGAATAGGCCGTTCAATTCTGGTCGCCCTGTTTCGTAAAAGATCAAGCCAAATTGGAATCAGTGCAAAGAAGAGCAACCAAACAAATTCCATCCCTGCGAAATTCATCTTACGAAGAGAGACTGCGGAAACTTAATATGTTTTCCTTAAAGGATCGAAGAATCCGTGGGGACTTGATAGAAACCTTTAAGATCCTAACAGGATTTAATGTCATTAATCAAGAGAACCTATTCGAGCTTTCAACAGAAGTGACAACAAGAAATAATGGTTTAAAACTAAACGGTCAACGCTGCATCACCGATCTCCGTAAAAATTATTTCAATGTTAGAGTCGTTGATCGATGGAACAAGTTACCAGCAAATGTTGTCGGAGCCAACACAATAACTACATTCAAAAACAGACTTGACGCGCACTGTAAAGTAAATGGGTATTGATAACGCGAATTCATATCTAGTCCCCCGTATCGATTAGTTGTAGTGGTAGTGGTAGTTGTAGTTAGTATTTTTCATATCCTATCATTCTGCACTATGAAACTTCCATGTTCCTTTCCGCTTTAGGGACATGGTATCATTTTCCAACTGTTCTCTTACAAGTAGTTGATAGTTAGTAGTATGTAGTTCAGCAGATACCCTCGTTATGGACCAATAGGTCTCCTGGTGTCTGTTATTCCTATGTAATCCTATGTAAAAATCCTCCTGGCGCCGGTGTATCCCTCACGCCAATGAGATGAGGTGGAAGATTGATGCTGATGAAGGAAGACCACCGCCCGAGCTTGGCATGGAGGAGGAGGGAAGGGTGACACCATACTACCTCCATGGGTGACACGCATTAAAGGAGGAAGGAAGTAAGGAAGGGAGAATGAAGGGGAATATATCTCTCTATAGGGGAAGAAAGGTGCAGTAGAGTAAATCAGTTCCTGGATTATTTGTGATGATTTTTTCCTCTTCTCTCTCTCTCTCTCTCTCTCTCTCTCTGCTCGTCGCTGCGTCTCCTCCTCTCTCTCTCTCTCGTCCTCTCTCTCTCTCTCCTCGTCTCTCCTCGTCGGCTCTCCTCTCTCTCTCTCTCTCTCTCTCTCTCTCTCTCTCTCTCTCTCTCTCTCTCTCTCTCTCTCTCTCTCTCTCTCTCTCTCTCTCTCTCTCTCTCTCTCTCTCTCAAGTCATTTGTAACGTACGACTTGATGTCAGAACGACTGAGTTTCACAAAAGGACAAGCGATATTTTTTGCACGGAAGAAAGTTTTGATATGAATCTGCTTTTTATCCCTTCAATATTTCCGATTTTCTTATGACGGTGACCACTTTGGCCTGCAAAGGGCCTGCGAAATGGCCCTTAGGTAGGAAAGAATCGAATAAATAGTGAGAAGAATGACCTACATGACTGCATGCCTTACCTGCCATGACTGTTAATCCTCTCCCTTCGATGCTTCAACATCCTGGCACTGCATGCCTTTACCATCCGTTGGTTTTTTCACTCCCCTACACTCTGCCTCTAATTCATCCCCTAACATTTTTTGCCGTGACCAGAAACACTCGTAATGCCAAAGTGAAATACAAGAAATAAAAGTAAATAAATATTATGTAGTAAAGAAGTTTAGGGAGATTTATTATAAGAGTCAAAATGGGCAGAGCGGTGGGCAGTGAGTGGTTGAGTAATGTAGTCAACAGTTCTCACTCAAGTCTTCCATAAATATGAGGAGAAAGATAAGTCATTCACTTCCATGGTCAGGTGTGTGTGTGTGTGTGTGTGTGTGTGTGTGTGTGTGTGTGTGGTGTGTGTGTGTGTGTGTTGGTGTGTGTGTGTGTGTTGGTGTGTGTGTGTGTGTTGGTGTGTGTGTGTGTGTTGGTGTGTGTGTGTGTGTTGGTGTGTGTGTGTGTGTTGGTGTGTGTGTGTGTGTGTTGGTGTGTGTGTGTGTGTTGGTGTGTGTGTGTCATTCACCCATGGTCTTGTCCACACGAGCCGAACTCGCAATCGTCAGTTTCACCCTCCTAGTGTGAGCTTGGAGCTCATTATTACCGATTTTTGGGTAATGCTGGGACCACACACACCACACCCCTCCATCCCTTTGCTCAAGGGGGACAGTAAAAGCCAAAATTTATCAGTGGAAAAATCCCCGGGTATGAGCAGGGTCGGGGATCGAACGCCGGGCCATAGAATGGTGCAGGACGCCCTAACCAACGGAGCCATCCAGACGGTGTGTGTGTGTGTGTGTGTGTGTGTGTGTGTGTGTGTGTGTGTGTGTGTGTGTGTGTGTGTGTGTGTGTGTGTGTGTGTGTAAAGAGAAATTATTATCCAGAGCAACCACTTGCGAGATCTGGGAATAGCAATAAGCGATGAGGCTTCGATCGTCATATTGATAATATTGTAGCGAAGGCCAGAATGAATATGGGATGGATTTTTAGAACATTCAAAACAATAGAACCACGTGCGTTAATAATATTACTCAAGGCCCTGATACTACCATTTTTTTTTTTCTTTTCTTTTTACATTTGTGCCTATAGCGCCTGTAGGCAGTGGTGACCCAGGGTTCGGATGGTAGGCTCTGGAGGTTCACTTGAAGGTTGTGATGATTGGTCCTCGCCCGTGGTGGCGCAGGCAGGATTTTTATAGTGACGCCTGT
>JACEEZ010017514.1:27500-32500 GCA_016584305.1 Chionoecetes opilio | reverse complement strand
GCCAAGAAGTCCGCCCGGAGGGCGGCTTTGCGGCTAGTATATATATATGCACTCAGTATGAGCGCATACCTCCGGCCGAATACTTCATCAATTGGTTGCCATGGCAACAGTTGTCAATAGATTTCATCCAAAATTAAATCAGTTCTTCCTTATAACAAATAGACTTGGTATACCGAGTTTGGTCCAAATCTATTTGTAACTTTTCGACAAATTCTGTACACTAACTGACAGACAGACAGACAGATCGGGGTGAAAACATAACCCCTCCAACTTCGTTGGCGGAGGTAAAAACTATGGATTCGCCACACTCCACTACCACTTCCCTCATCATCATATCATCATTACCAACACACATATTCCCGTCACAATAAATTATTATGTAATACATTATCTATCTATCTATCTATCTATGAAAATGAGAAAATATATATACATAAGGTGATAAGGGCCTACACACACATACACACCACACGTGTGTGACGTTCCCGTCACACACGGGAACTCCGTAGTGTAGCGGTTAGCACACTCTACTCACAACCAAGAAGTCCCGGGTTCAATCCCCGGGCGGAGCGAAGACAGACGGACGGTCTTCTTAAAACCCGAGCCATTGTCCACCCAGCAGTGAATGGGTACCGGGTGTTAGCCGGGGGATTGTGACCCGCCTACCGGGATGGTGGCTTCAGCCGACACTAAGCAGTAAGGATGAATGATATAAAATGTTAATATGGAGACGGGGCAATACGACAGTACATATACGACACGACATACACACATATACATCATTCGCTGGTCCAATAGATAAGAACTTAGCGCGCAATTATGTGGTTCGTCGGTTCGAATGCCCGCTCGTCTCAGGGGATTTTACACTGACATATGCGGGCGGTTACTGTCCACCTTGAGCAAGGGGATGGGGATGTGTGCTGTGTGAGGTCTCAGCATTACCCAAAGATCGGTCATAATGAGCTTCAAGTTCGCACCGGGAGGGTGAAACTGGCGATCACAAGTCCGATTCGCGTGGACATGACCATGGGTGAACTACACACACACACACACACACACATGAGCAGGACGACTCCACGCGAGAGTTGGTCTGTGATCGTCGGCTCCATTCCAGCTTCCAGGCGAAATTCCAGTCCTCGCCTCAGTTACGTCCTTGCAGTGAGAGGGGAAGGATACGCCACTCTGGCCCCTCGCGCACTTCCGCTTGTCCCTCGTTCCCCGGGAATCAACTCCGTTAGCCAAAACACGGTCGTCGACGCCGTCGTTTAGGATCGCCCACCCTGCCTTCACTTCCTGGCAGGGACTCAACATCTTTTACTCAATTACAAACGGATTATTGACCGATTCTTATTGTTGCATGAAGAGTGGCCACCCTCGCCACCCTTGAAGCACTACGCTGGTGCCGGAGTGAGTGGTGTCGAGTCCGGGTTTTGACAGCGTGAGAAAGCTGGACGAGACCCTCACGCCACCACCTCGCCCGTGCCTTGTCTGTGTGGGCGTGATGCGAAATCCTGCGCCCAAAACATCGCCTGATAGGGTAGGTGATATTCATCTTTGCATTCCTTCTTTTGCCCCGTCAGACTCGCATGTAATCAGTGATGAGTACAAGGGATTCATTATGTATTCATTCCCTGCACGCAAATCACGTAGTATAAATATTTTCTGATGATTAATGCATTACTGAAGTGCTTTGTTGCATACCCGCTGTGGACTTTACCTCACGCCTGCCTCTCCATGCACGCTGCCGCTGGAAATGGTGTGTTTACCTTTGCCTCCGTCACGCCCGACATTTTTCACCCGCCGTACACTAAGCATCATTCTGGACTGCACTACGTCGCCTTGACTCTCCTTGGTCCACGCACGACTGCTCCTCAAGCTCGACTGTGGCAAAGTTCCCTCAGTGACTTATACTGGTGGCTTATAAACCAGTGTAAGTGTGTAGGTATACGTGTAATATAAGTATGAAATCATTGCATGTAATTGTTTGGATAACTTAAGGACTTATTAGATTAATTTGCTCATGCTTCAAACGAGACGTCACTAAATACGTCATGTTATAGTAATATAAGCATGCGCAAATTAATCTAATAAGTCCTTAAGCTATTCAAACAATCACATGCAATGATTTCATACTTATATTACACTCGTAATTGAATAATACAAAATAAATCTAATTTTTGAGGAGCTTTGATGTTCGCTGTCCCGCCAGCTAGTTTTAGTCTCCCACGGTAAGAACGAGGCGCGGGTGAATATAATTAAAACTGACGTGTGTGTGTGTATGTGTGTGTGTGTGTGTGTGTGTGGGTGGGTGGGTAACTTCGGCCACTCAACGATGGAATAAACACTTACTCCTAACTGGACTTGAACTCGGGACTTTGTGCTCACAACTACCAGGCTCTTAATCCACGTTAAAGTTGGTCGAAAGAGTTGCACTCCCGGCAGGATTCGAGCTCGAGACATCGAGCTCACCACTCCAAGACGATAACCACTCAGCCACCGCCTCCCCATGTTTATATGGTAGAATGGAAGCATGTTTATATGGAAGAATGCTTAACCAAACTAAAAACAAAGTCAAGAATTTGTTTGGTCAAGCTTAGAGCAAATGATAACAGGTTGCCAGTAATTACGGGAAGGTGCCAGAGTGTTCCAAGGGAGGAGAGACTTTGTGACAAACGTGACGTCCAAACCATGGGTGATGAATACCATGTTGTTTTAGAGTGTAACAATGAGGCAAGGAGCCAGCTGCGGCATCACTATATTGCGGTGTTTCTGGACAAGACAAACCAGAGAAGAGTTTGCTTCATTAATGCAATCGAATGATGTAAAATAATAAATAATTGTGTATGCTTTTTGGAATAAACTTTTTAAATGTTTAGTTAGAAGAGATATATTATGTATTTGTGAGCTACATATTGGTTAATGATGTAGAGGTTTATGTGTATTTTCTAAGTGAAGGAGCTGTGCTTCATACTTCTCTTAAAGTCTAAGCGATAAACTTAATTCAATTAAAAATATTCCATCAATTCAAATTAAATTCACGCACGCACACACGCACCCACGCACGCACGCACGCATGCACGAACTCACACACACACATATATATATATATATAATATATATATATATATATATATATATATATTTATATATATATATATTATTGATTGACAGCGAGCTTTGCTCGCTGTCGCTTACCATAAGACCCGTGGAACCAAGTTTCCGCCAAAAAGTGTATAACTACTCCTAAATATTGTCATATTGAGCTGAAATTTGACATGCATGTAGTGCTGTCAAAATCAATAGGAGTCGTCGGAAGAATTTTTTTGCGTTAAACAAGCCCTTAATGAGTAATTAGAGTAAACTACTCCTAATTATTGTCAGATTGAGCTGACATTTGACATACAAGTAGTGCTGTCAAAATCAATGGGGGTCTGTATAACAATTTTTTTGCATAGAACAAGCCCTTAATG
Organism: Chionoecetes opilio; assembly: GCA_016584305.1. Taxonomy (NCBI): domain Eukaryota; kingdom Metazoa; phylum Arthropoda; class Malacostraca; order Decapoda; family Majidae; genus Chionoecetes; species Chionoecetes opilio. The sequence goes on along the minus strand of JACEEZ010017514.1, from coordinate 29,030 downwards.
AGTAATTCACGTAATGAGTTAATTGGCTGGAACGTGGCTCGCTGTCACGTTCCAGCCGCAAGAACTGAGCCAAAAGCAAAGGGGCCAGAGGCTGGACGTCTATACTTGATAAGCTTACCATAAGACCCGTGGAACCAAGTTTCAGCCAAAAAGTGTATAACTACTCCTAAATATTGTCGGATTGAGCTGAAATTTGACATGCTAGTAGTGCTGTCAAAATCAATGGGGGTCGTCGGAATTTTTTTTTTGCGTAAAACAAGCCCTTAATGAGTAATTAGCGTAAACTACTCCTAATTATTGTCGTATTGAGCTGACATTCGACATCCAAGTAGTGCTGTCAAAATCAATGGGGGTCTGTAAATAAACTTTTTGCATAGAACAAGCCCTTAATGAGTAATTCACGTAATGAGTTAATTGGCTGGAACGTGGTTCGCTGTCACGTTCCAGCCACAAGAACTGAGCCAAAAGCAAAGGGGCCAGAGGCTGGACGTCTATACTTGATATAATAGGGTACTTCGTAGTGTAGTGGAGTATGCTCGATTCAGAACCGAAAAAATATTGGTTTGATCCTTGTGCGGAGTGGAAAAAGATGGGCGGTCTATTTAAAACATCCTGTCCACCCATCAGTGAATGGGTCCCGGGTGTTAGTCGGGGGTTGTGCCCCGCCTCCTGGGGTGATGGTTTCCCTCATCAAACACTCAGGAAGCAAAATTAAATGCAGATATGGAGACGGGACCATGTGAGTGTAGCTCAGGCCCTATAAAATACAAATAGGTAAACACACACACACACACACACACACACACACACACACACACACACACACACACACACACACACACACACACACGATGTAACAATGGTCAAGTTCATAGCGGCATGCCATTCTGTGGTAGCCGGTTCGAATCCTCACTGCTACCGGGGATTTTTCACTGACAAATTTTGGCGGTTATTGTCCCCCTTGAGTATACAGGGATGGGTGTGTGTGGTGTGTGAGGTCCCAGCATTACCGTAAGATCGGTAATAATGAGCTCCACGCTCGCACCAGGAGGGTGAACAAAACTGGCGATCGCGAGTTCGACTCGCGTAGAGGACAAGGCCATGGGTGAATAACACACACACACACACACACACACACACACACACACACACACACACACACACACACACACACACACACACACACACACACACACAAACAGACACACACACACACATAAATGCATCGCGCGGATCCTGTATGAATGGTGAGTCATGTCCTCCGGGAGTGAACACATTATTAATACACTCAGGTATGAAACAATACACTCCATTATGAAACACCCGCAAGGTACACCTGTGAACAATAGCAACTATACACATGAGAACAACGCCAAAACTGGACGCTAAACTCACCTTGAAGCCAACTCAGCAAACCACGATGATATACAGATAAATAAATACATAGAGATAGATTAGCTGGACAGAGAGAGAAAAAAAAACTACAAGGAAAGACGTAAACCACTAAATGCAAAACAGAATAACTCGGCA
>JACEEZ010017514.1:0-22500 GCA_016584305.1 Chionoecetes opilio | reverse complement strand
TTGTGTTGGGGTTTTTTTGGGGTGGGGGGGGGTTTTTTGGGGGGTGTGGGTGGTGGGGGGGTGGGGGGTGGGTTTTTGGGGGGGGGGGGGTGGGGGGGGTGTGTGTTTTTGGTGGGGTTGTGGGGGGGTTGTGTGTGGTGGGCTGTTTGGGGGTGTGGGGTTTGGGGGTTTGTGTTTTTTTTTCTTTTTTTGGGGTTTGGGGTTTTTTTTGTGGTTTGTTTCCCGGGGTTTTGGGGGGGGGGGGTTTTTTTTTCGTGGGGGGGGGTAGGGTGTTTGGGGTTTTTTTTGGGGGGGGGTTTTTGGGGTTGGGGGTTTTTTTGGTTTTTTTTTTCAAAAAGGGGGGGAAAAAAAAAAAAAAAAAGTTCGCTCCCTCCTTGGGAAAAAAACAAATTAAAAAAATAAAGGGTCTTTTCAAACTTTTTTTTTTTTCTTTTGTCGTGTAGCCTCATAAAAAATTAAAAATATATTCAGCTTAACTGTTGAAATGTTATTCGTAGAGATAAAACGAGAATTATGTGTAAGTAAAAAAAAAAAAAAGTGTGAAGTGATGTGATTATAGTGATGATGATGATGTAGGATCATGTGATGATGATGGATGATATGATGGTAGTGATGAGATGATGTGATAGTGATCATGAGAGATAGTGGATAGGAGGAGATGATGATGAGATAAGTGTGCAGGACGCAATGTACTACTTTGGGGAAAAGAAGAGGAAGATGAAAAGAGAAGGAGACGAGGCAAGAAAAAGAGAAAATAAAAATATAATAAGAATTTAAAGGACAAATGAAGAACTAAAAAATATAAGAAGGAGAGGGGGGAATAAATGAAAAAGAAGAAATAAGAAAATAAGGAAGCCAAGGGCCGCGAGGCCTACCGGGGTAGCCCCCTGTCCCCTAACACTACAACATCCATTTTATCCCCATCCAGAACCTACCAAACCCCCCTCTTTAAAGCCCCCTAATGACTCTCATAATTACGTCACTGAGCCATTCCATTATTCACCCCCCTATTGGTAAACCAATTTTTTCCCCCATTCCTTTCCTAAATCTACGCTTTTCCAGCTTGAATCGTTACTTTTGTTTTTACCATTTAAAACCCCGTAAGAATTTTTTCCACCCCCTTTTTACCAAATCCTTTTTTACTTAAAACCCTTTTAAAGATCGCCCCTTTACTCTGCGTCTCTCGAGTGAGGAAACCTTTAATAACTTCAATCCCCTCAAACAAAGTTAAAAATCCCTTGTATCATTTTGGTCATCCTTTTGCATGTTCTAACAAGGCTTATCCACCATCCAAGAAAATTTTTTGAAATGATAATCAAAGAAAAAAGTGATGAAGGGAAAAGGGGCTCGGCAGGAGGGGTTACAGGGAAGGGGGAAAGGTGAGGAAAAATTTTTGATAAACGGGAATATGAAGGGAGGTAGAAGAGGGGAAAAAGCGGGTTAAAAATAAAGGATGGGGGGCGGGGAAAGGGGGAAGACCCAGGAAGGTGTGGGGGCAGGGAGGAGGGGAGGAGGAGACGGGAACTTCGATTCCCCTTTTAATGAAATGTATGTGCTTTTTCAGTCCCCCTCAACCAGCCTTTAAGGGGTTTTAGGGAAAACCTTTACACCCCCCCGATTGGCCAAAAAATCCAAGTAGTGCCATAGCTGGTTTACATCTTAACACATCACAGGAATGTCCAGTATTATAAAATTTTTTAAAAAGCCAAAAACACGTAATTCAATACTCTTTAGTATCCAAAAAAGTCTCAATTTTAATAAATATGCAATTAAAAATTTTCACATGTCACGCCTTAATAGCAACAACACAAAAAACACCACTACGGCAAATTTTTAATTTTCCCAAGCAACGGGCCCCAAAAATCACCATCTCACGACTCGTAAAAAATATTCCATCTCATTCTTTTTTTTTTTTTTTTTCCTCTGCCAAAATTTAAGGTGTTCCCTTCACCTGAGACACATGATTATAATTCCCCCGAGATTATTCCTCTCAGGTTTATCCAAGTTCCCATTTTATTATTAAATATATAGTCACACATATTTCAGTTTTACAGTAAAGTGAAAAAAAAATCGAGATAATGATTTTAATATATCGCGACTCTGGAAATGATAAAACTGCTGAAAAGAGAGAGAGAGAGGAGAGAATGAGGAGGGGAGAAGAGAGGGGAGAGGAGAGAAGGGAGAAGAAGAGAGAGAGGGGGAGAGATGAGGGAGAGAGAAGAAGGGGAAGAGAGCGGGGGGAGAGAAGGGAGAGAATTTTTTAATTAAAATGAAAATGAACAACCGATTTCTCTGTCCCAACCCCTTGCCATTCCTGCTTTTTAAAACCCCCCCCCCCGCTTCCTTCCCTTTTCAAACCCATTCCCCCCTCCTTACCCTTTTTTTTTCCTCTTCCCCCCACTTCATCCCCATCACCCCCTTCCCTCCCCCCTCACCTTTTTCCCGAAAAAGTAATGCAGATTCAACTGAAAAACAAACTAAATTCTCTAATAAAAACTGTTCTTAGAAAAAAATATTAATAGAGTCTCTGATTGTAGTTCAATTAATCTATTCCAGCAACTCAAATTCTCAGTCGTTCACTTTATCGCTTTTTCCTCTCATGTATTATGTAGAGCAAGAGAGCCACAGAAACTATAGAACATTTTTTTTTACCACGTGCCAAGGGAAATTTTAAGAATTAAAGATATATAAGTGTAAGTAGCTCGGATTCAGCATTTTCGTCCTAAGCTCGTATTACACACAGGGCAATTTTCCATATCATAATTTAAACATTATCATATTTTTCTTCACTCTTAAACCGAGAAAATTACCAGAAGCAAAAAAATACCGGAATATAAAAAGTTAAACGAGGAATTTTTGTGCTGGATCAAAGATCAAAGAGGAGGAAGGGAAAGTCAAGATAAGGAAGGAAGGAAGGAAGGAAGGAAGGAAGGAAGGAAAGGAAGAAAGGAGGAAGGGAAGAAGAAAGTAAGGAGAGAAGGAAGTTAGGAAGGAAGGAAGGAAGGAAGGAAGGTAGTACAGAAGTCCAAACTAGGTTATCAACAAGGATTACGATTGAACTTCACGGTTCATAAAGGCTAGGAAGAGGAAGAGGAAGAGGAAGAGGAAGAGGAAGAGGAAGAAGAGGAGGAGGAAGAGGAAGAGGAAGAGGAAGAGGAAGAGGAAGAGGAAGAGGAGGAGGAGGATTACATAGGATTACATAGGAGTAACAGACACCAGGAGACCTATTGGTCCATAGCGAGGGTATCTGCTGAACTACATACTACTAACTATCAACTACTTGTAAGAAAACAGTTGGAAAATGATACCATGTCCCTAAAGAGGATAGGAACATGGAAGTTTCATAGTGCAGAATGATAGGATATGAAAAATACTAACTACAACTACCACTACCACTACAACTAATCGATACGGGGGACTAGATACGAATTCGCACTATCAATACCCATTTACTTTACAGTGCGCGTCAAGTCTGTTTTTGAATGTAGTTATTGTGTTGGCTCCGACAACATTTGCTGGTAACTTGTTCCATCGATCAACGACTCTAACATTGAAATAATTTTTACGGAGATCGGTGATGCAACGTTGACCGTTTAGTTTTAAACCATTATTTCTTGTTGTCACTTGTGTTGAAAGCTCGAATAGGTCCTCTTGATTAATGACATCAAAACCTTTTAGGATCTTAAAGGTTTCTATCAAGTCCCACGGATTCTACGATCCTTTAAGGAAAAACATATTAAGTTTCCGCAGTCTCTCTTCATAAGATGAATTTCGCAGAGATGGAATTTGTTTGGTTGCTCTTCTTTGCACTGATTCCAATTTGGCTTGATCTTTTACGAAACAGGGCGACCAGAATTGAACGGCATATTCCAAGTGCGGCCTAACCAAGGACGTGTATAATTGTGTCATTACTTTCGGAGTTTTATGTTCAAAGTTACGTTTAATAAAGCCCAACATCATATTTGCCTTTTTACTGGCAACTAGGCAATGCGAACTGGTTTTCAGATCATTACTGATGATGACACCTAGATCCTTTTCCTGCTGTACTTCAGTTAACGATTTATTTTGCATTTGATAGTTATATTTGAGGTTATCGTTGCCTATATGCATTACTTTACATTTATCGGAATTGAATTTTAATAGCCATTTATCACTCCAATCTGATAGTTTGTCGAGATCACTTTGTATGAGTTCGCAGTTTTCTCTAGTATATGCTTTACCGCCTAATTTGGTGTCATCTGCAAATTTTGATATTTTAGATACAAGACCGCAGTCCAGATCGTTGATATATATCAGAAAAAGAGTAGGACCCTGAGGCACCCCACTAGTGACATCTAACCAATCAGATACCTCACCATTTATTACTACCCGTTGTTTACGATTTGAAAGCCAATCGCCAATCCATGAACATAATTGCTCTCCTATGCCATGTGCCCTTAGCTTGGTCAACAGTCGCTTATGTGGAACTGTATCGAAGGCTTTCTGAAAATCAAGGTATATTACATCCGAGGGAATTTTAGCGTCCCAGTTTGAATAAATGACATTAAAAAAATCGAGTAGGTTTGTTAAGCAGGATCTCTTATTTCGAAATCCATGCTGGGAGTTTAGTATTGAGTTATTTTCATCGTGAAAAGACACTATTTTATCCCGCAATATTTTCCAAATAGTTTAACAATCACGGACGTTAGACTAATTGGGCGATAATTACTTGCGAGGCTCTTACTCCCTTTCTTGAATATCGGTGTAACATTAGCTAATTTCCACATACTAGGAACATTTTTTTCACATAGCGTTTTATTGAAAATAATCTTTAATGGGAGCGAAAGTTGACTGTGACATTCCGCGAAGTAGTCGCGGCGAGATTTCGTCCACCCCCACGGATTTTGCTGGGTCAAGTTCAGCAAATACTTTGATATTTCGTCTACTGTTATCTCTCCTATTACCAGTCTATCTCTTTCGAGTCCTGCATACATGTTTACTGGTTCTGGTAATGGAGTTTCGTCTTCTTTAATAAATACCGCATTAAAGTATTCATTGAGTACGAACGCCATACTCTTATTATCATTTACCAAGATATTATTATTATCTTTCAGTGGTCCAATACTTGTTTTGACGTTTTTCTTACTTCGAACGTATTGAAAGAACCTTTTCGGGTTTGATTTGGATTCCTTTGCAATTTTTTCTTCATACTCGCGCTTTTTAGACTTAATTAGTCCTTTGCAGCGACGTTTGACGTCATTGTATTCTCTAGAATCGCAGTCTGCATTTGATCGTTTGTAAACTTTATACGCTCTTTATACGAGGAGGAGGAGGAGGAGGATATGGAGGAGAGCGGAATAAGTAAAAATACGTAGCGTAAGAGAGTGAAGATAACGAAGAAAGAAGAAACAGAAGGAGAGACACTGAGAAAGAGTGAAGAGGAGCACATCTTATAGCGCGTTTTCGCGACCACCCTGGCCCGGTCTGGACTGGACTAGTCCCGGGCGGCCACTGTTTTCGCGAGGCGGATTGGACCGGGCTGGAACAGGCTATACTGGGCCAGGCCAACGAGCAGGACCAGGTTGGACTAGTGTGGGGAGAACTGGCGCATTCGCACTACAGTCAGCGGGGAAGACGACCAGGAGCTTCTCGTGCTGCTGATAAGACATGAAACACCATGATGGCCGACCATAAGACTAAAGTAATTTCACGAAAAATTACAATATTCGCAATTTGCTGAAACGACATCTTGGGAAATGAAGTTACAGTCAACAACACTAAGTCGCCACTGCACTAATGTCACCAGGCGCCATATATTACGAATTTTAGCATCACTACAGACATGTATGTGTCACTGAAGACATGTACCGTAGCTATAGTGTTATGTAGATAATGTAAACTACGTACTGTGCACGTGATGTGATCTTTAGTGATGTTAAAACTCGTAATATATGACCCCTGCGACATTAGTGCGGTAGCGACAATAGATAGTGTTATTAACGGTAAATTAAATGAAATTTAATCATTCATTTTTTCATAGTCATCCCTGAAACTTGACTTCCCATTGAGAAGTCAAGTAAATAAAATGCACGCTTTTTTAAAATGTGTGCATTTCTGCCCGGAGGACCGTCCATTCGATCTCCCAGCCAATAGGAACGACGAATGTGACGGGGTCAGTCTCGATGTATTTTCGCGAGCATCAGTCCACCCTGACCCGGTCTGGACTGGACCAGGGCGGTGAACATCGCGAAAACGCGCTTATACCCTTGTGTGAGAGAGAGAGAGAGAGAGAGAGAGAGAGAGAGAGAGAGAGAGAGAGAGAGAGAGAGAGAGAGAGAGAGAGAGAGAGAGAGAGAATCTTATATAGGACAGATAAAAAGAAGAAAACCGAAAAAATGAGAATAAGGTAAGAGAGTAAAACAAAAAAGATACAAAAAGAGGGAGATAAAGGGGAAGCAGGAGTAAGATAATGAATGACAGGAATTGTATTTTAAGGGGAAGAAAAAGAAGAAAATAACCATCAAGGTTTTTTTCACTCATTCCTCTCTCATTCCTCTGCCTTTCACCCCCTGCCTCACCCCTTTCTCTCCACCTTTTTGGTCTTCCCCAATTCTTTCAGGGGGGCGGCATGAGCCTCTAATCACAGGCGTCACTATAAATTCTGCCAGCGCCACCACGGGCGTGGACCAACCATCATCACAGCCCTCTAGTGAACCTCCAGAGCCTACCATTCGAGCCCTGGGTCACCACTGCCTACAGGCGCTATAGGCACAAACAAGTGCTTGTGGGCCCTTCGGACCCATGCATTGATGTTTGTAGTAGTAGTATATATTAGACAACATGTGATTGCAAACTCCAATCGTGATGTTGTGTCGTGGGTTACTGGTCAAAGTGCCTCGGGGTAGACCACGTTCCGTGTGATTCCAACCCTTTGTGTTCCGTGTGATTCCAACACACACACTCACACACGCACACAAACGTCCATGAGTCTACTGAGTTTGTGGAATGCGGCAAGACGTTACCGCAGAGATTTTCCTGTAATCTAATACTTCTAAAGGGTTTTTACCCCAAAACCCCCCGTCAAAAGTATTCAATCGACATGGGACCAAGCCGCTTACCACTACGATGAATTTGCAATATTTTGAGCCTACTCTCATCAAAATTGAATTTACAGTTTTGGCTACCCAAAACAGACAGACAGACAGACAGACAGACAGACAGACAGGCAGACAGAAACACGGCTACTCCTATAGTATATTAGATATGTAAAAAAAAAAAACTTTCTCGCACTCACCACGGCCACCACCAGCACCACCACCACCTCCACCACCACGGCCACCACCACCTCCACCACCACGGCCACCACCACCTCCACCACCACGGCCCCTACCAGCACCACCACCACCTCCACCACCACCACCACCACATCACCACCACCACCATCGTCACCACCACCACCACCACCACCGTCACCACCACCACCGTCACCACCATCACCACCATGCCCTACGAAGAAGGGCACCGCCACTCCCTCAAGACGTTCCCTGAATACATAATCCTCGCCTCCCTTAAGACTCCTAATTGAGGCTCCGAATAATCCCCACAGTATTCCAGCACAAGACGGCCGCTGGAATAGAGGTGACGAAGCAAAAGTACTTCCTCACAGACACACTCCCAAGGCTTGCCTGGTTTTCCAATACTACTGATGGTATTAATTAGGATTCAGGATGATTCATTTAGTATTCCGAGACTTAGCCACAGACAGCTGGCAGGAACATTGGCGGGTGATTATATTCCTCCTCTCCCTCCCATCACGATTCATTGCTTTATTATGTATTCATTTATTCACTATCGTAGATTTTGTCACCTACATCTAATATACTATAGGAGTAGCCGTGTGTCTGTCTGTCTGTCTGTCTGTTTTGGGTAGCTGAAACTGTAAATTCAATTTTGATGAGAGTAGGCTCAAAAAATCGCAAATAAATCGTAGGTGGTAAGCGGCTTGGTCCTATGTCGATTGAATCATTCTGAAGGGGGGTTTTGGGCTAAAAACACTGAAGAGTATTAGATTACAGAAAGAAACTGCGATAATGTCTTGCCGCATTTCATTAACTCCGTAGACTCATGGACTTACCGTGTTTTTTTTGTGTGTGTGCGTGCGTGCGTGCGTGCGTGCGTGCGTGCGTGCGTGCGTGCGTGCGTGCGTGCGTGTGTGTGCTTGCAGGAAAGGCGTAGGGCTGGGGTGAGGCAGGCGTGGGGCTGGGGTGAGACAGGCGTGGGGATGGAGTGAGGCATGCGTGAGGATGGGGTGAGGCAGGCCTGGGACTGGGGTGAGACAGGCGTGGGGCTGGGGTGAGGCAGGCCTGGGACTGGGGTGAGACAGGCGTGGGGCTGGGGTGAGGCAGGCTACGGTGGTGGTAGGTGGTCTACCCCGAGGCATGCACTTTGACCAGTGACCAACGACAGCAACAACACGATTGTAGTTTGCACTCACATTGTTGTCTAATATATACTACTACTACAAACATCAATACATGGGTCCGAAGGCCCCACAAGCACTTGTAAACAAGTATAATTCTTATATTTTTCTATTTTCGGAAAACAAAAAAACTGCAACATTTTCTAAACTAGGTTATAGTTTATTGAAGTGCATTTTAGACCACACACGCCATACACACAACAAAGGTAACGATACCAATAGATGCGCCACATGAAGAATGATAATTTTCCACAAAAACATCCAAAAATCGCCGATACATTACTTTGGCAGTTTGTTTAGGAGGGTGACGATACTGTAGACTGTATAGGTGCTTTTCTTTTTCCAAATAGTTTACGACGTGGGTTGTTATTAAACCTATGTTTTGTTAGAGCTTTCATGCATAAAGCTGTTTGATCATATATTCTTTTAATATATGAATGGATCTAAATTATCACGGGACAAAACTTGGATAAATCGTGTGTAAATCAGTTCGGGATTGAAAAATAGAAAGGAAAAACCTGCATTAAATATTGGAGATGCAAATTTTTGTGTTATATTACAATCTATGTATTGATTCCTTACGACCTTAAAAGCGAATTTTTTAGATTTTTTCTTATAAAATAAGTAAATAACAAAATTAGATACCAAATAAGTTCACAACACAGCTCATTATAGTGTGGCATCCGTTAACTCAACCATAGCTCCTTCTTTTACTAAGTACATGCTTCTTATTTTCTTTACACTAACTCAAAACGCGCGACATTTATGCATACGTATCCGAATAAAAATTTCTTATACTTAACACAACCTATTTGTTCTTATACAAAATAAATGTTCTTGTAATCAAATTAGTACATAACCTTTGTTCTTTAATTACATTTAATTCACCTTTTTTTACAATATCAAGACAGAACAGTATCGTGCATGCAGCCATCCCATTCCCTGACTTAAACTCACGACGAATTCATTTCCTGACGCGCGTCAACCTTCACCGCGCCATTATAAAACCATCACCGCGATAGTGCGACCACCTGGAGGGAACATCGCACCTCCGGCAGGTAGTCATTAGCCTCAGAGGAAAACAAGGCGCTATTTCTTCCTTCCCGGCATGCAACACTTCAGGCAACACCTCACAGTTCCTCACACCTCAACACTACTTAACAGGAGACGGAAACACACATACACACTAACATGTACACACACACACTCACACGCACGCACACACACACACACACACACACACACACATGCGTGCGCACGCACCCACACACACACATACACACACACACGTGTGTGTATGTGGAGGTGGTAGCAGAGAGGTTAGCGTCTAATGAGAGTGGTGTGCTCGGTGACCAGAGCTCGATCCCCGATGAGGGCGAATATCCACTTATAATCTTTCTGCACCGTCGAAGTGCCCTAAGAACACCCACATGCTGCCCATTAACTTTACCTTCGAAAACGAGTGCATCAGAGGACACATGGGGGCGGCATGAGCCTCTAATCACAGGCGTCACTATACAAATCCTGCCTGCGCCACCCCACCACGGGTGATGGACAACCATCACAGCCCTCAAGTGAGCCTCGAGGTAGCAGTTCGGTAGGGCTGCTGCCTACAGGTGCTACAGGGGAAATGTAAAAAGAAAAGAAAAAAAAAAACTTATTTTTTCCTTCCTTGTTTTTCTCTCAGGCTCTCTATATTCCAAAGTTTTATCAATACTTTTCCCTTAAAATGTTTATTCTCTCAAATGGAACTCGATTTTTTTTTCTCTCTCTCTCTCTCTCTCTCTCTCTCTCTCTCTCTCTCTCTCTCTCTCTCTCTCTCTCTCTCTCTCTTTTCTCTCTCTCTCTCTCCTCTCTCTCTCTCTCTCTCTCTCTCTCTCTCTCTCTCTCTCGTGAACAACATTCGTGGGTACAAATGAGGATGATGCTGGCCAGGAAATATCCCTAGTTCACAAAGTTGTGAAGGTGAAACTGATTTATACACGTCAGCTGCACTGAATATGCGAATGAGTAAAAAAGTATGCAACTTAATGAATGAATTAATGCATGAATGAACGAACAAATAAAGATGCATACGCAAATATGTTATGGTCAGAACTACGTAATAGGAAATATTTTCATAACAAGTCTAATTACATAAAATAATAAATAATATCCTTATCGTAGGTATTGGATGGCAAATGTATTTTCCTTTAGGTGATTCAAGAGGCATATGTATTTAGTAAATATATTCGTTTTCATATAAATACAAAATATATGACTTAATTCAATCATTGACTACTGAACTGAGATAATAAATAGCCTTATATCCGTAGTATTATATTATCGTCAGTATTATATTGGCTGCCTTATATAAAAAAGAACGTACTGCATTTCCTGATGATTATTTGAAGAAAAAAATGTACATAACTTTCATTCCTAAATCATTCCACGAAACGAGTCCGATTCATCTACATGTTTCATTTTATGTTATTTATTTTTCTCAAGCTGACTTCACTCTTTCTGCTCTTACTATTGCATATATTTTTCTTTTTATTTCCAGATCAACTGAAGACTTTTTGTCAATAGCTTTTTTTAGTCCGCACACTCCTTGCATCCCGGCTTAACGCTGCGTCACTTTTAAGTTATGTCTGTACTTTTTACTAGTAACATGACTTGCCGGAATCTCGCTTTTTTTCACTCTCTAAATATTTTTTTACACATAACAAAATATACGTGTGTGTGTGTGTGGGGTGGGGGTTGTGTGTGTTTGTGGGTGTGTGGTGTGTGTGTGTGTGTGTGTGTGTTTTGTTGTGTGTGTGTGTGTGTGTGTGTGTGTGTGTGTGTGTGTGTGTGTGTGTGTGTGTGTGTGTGTGGTGCGCGCGGGGGCGTGCGGGGCGGCGGGGTGGGGCGTGCGTGCGTGCGTGCGTGCGGCGTGCGTGGGTGCGTGCGTGCGGGGCGTGCGTGCGTGCGTGCGTGTGCGTGCGTGCGTGCGTGCGTGCGTGGTGCGTGGGTGGGTGGGTGGGTGGGTTGGGTGGTGTGGGTGGGTGGTGTGGGTGGGTGGGTGGGTGGGTGTGTGGGTGGGTGGGTGGGTGGGTGGGTGGGTGGGTGGGTGGGTGGGTGGTGTGGTGTGTGTGTGGGATAGGTGATCACTAACCATTTGTCGGGTGTGGACGTGCCAGAGCTGCGCTCGTGTTTATAATTCGAGTCGTGAATCTTTGCTTTACTGTGATAATTATCGGAGGTGGATTTTATTCAGTAACATGGAAACCTGCCACCTCCGGATACTTATGTGCATATGCAACAAACAATGTTTACTGGAGTGTTTGAAGTGCCAGAAGGTAAAAATTCTTTTCATGGGGACTGCTCAAACTCCTGCTTACGCCATAGGGGAACTTCTTAATACAAGTGTCAGTAACTTGTGAAGAATGTGCAAGAAAAACAGCTGGGCGAAGATTGTGACCGGTCGTTTGCGCAGGTGTACGCATATTGGAGAAGGAGAGGGAGGTAAAACAACACAACGTTTGGAGCAGGAAAAAGGAGCTGTAATGTTGTAAGCGCGTTGATGAAATAAACAAACTTGACAACGAAAATAAACTGGTGAGGAAAATAAAGAAAGTAAGGGGCCCCAACGAACCATCCTCACAAAATCAAAATACAAAACACTCTACGGCAAACAAGGCAACACCCAAACTACCGCAGGAAAGGGAAAACCCGGGCTAGCGACCAACGGAAAGAGAAGGTATGCTACTATTAAAAAAAACAAAAAGTGTAAATAGGACAAGGGGCCGTGATTGTCCAAATGCCAACCCAGACTGTGCACTAGATATATTTTTAAACGGCTGTGAACCAGCAAGAGGGTGTAAAAAAGGTAAGGACTGCGTCTTTCTCATCCACCAATATGCTATGGGTCAGAAAGAAAGCGGGAGTGTTTAAATATGGAATGTAAAAGTTTACATTTGAAGGGCACTCGCCGCTACCCACCTATGACCATAAAAACTACCGAACAACAAACAAGGCAACAGGCAGCCCCCGCCAAAAAACTACCCGCTTGGTCAACCATACCCCATCAACCCAAAATCCACACAATGCATGGGAAAGTGGACCCCCCACCAGACTGAAAAACAACAAAATGCTACTACACATCTTTTTTTTTGCAGCAAATGCAACAAATGCAAAAAAGTACAGCAACATATACTGCAAATGCTGAAACCCAGTCCCCGTGGCAGTGGGGCCCCACGCAACCGCTACAAGGATACCAGCAACAACAGGTGGCAGCATCCCGACAGCCTTTATAAAATAATCACCAAAATATTGCTGGCCTATTACCATACAAATTTAGAGGCAAAATAAAATTACTCACAGAAATGGCACAAACTGAAAATCCCTGTATAATCTCCCTAACAGAAACACACCTAACAGAAGAAATCAGAGAAGCTGAAATAAAAATACCAAACTTTGTACCATATAGAACGGACAGACCAAAACAAAAAAAAAAAGGCGGTGTCATCACCTACGTGGATGACCACTTTGCAGCTAGGCCCAAAGTTCTCCACTCAGAATCAAACTTGTACACAGAATCCCTGGTACTATACATTAAAGCCCTTATTGGGTATAATATAAATATAACAGGCCACCAGCGTGCCCAACAAATAAATTTAATGACCAACTAAAAAAGATTAGAGAAGTAATTAACTCAACCACCACCCATGCCTACCATTATGCTCATTTGGTGATCTAAACTTCCCGCTCATAGACTGGGAGTTGGAGAGTGTATTGGAGGGGAAGGGGACATGCGGACTCAGGCAGAAGCTGTCCTTGAACTTTGCGGAGGTTTTCTGTTTACAAACAAGTCATAACACTCCCCAAGGGGTGACAACCTTTAACTGGACATTGTGATGACAAACAATGATGACCTACTACATAATATTACTGTAAACAAAACTAATCTCTCAGATCATAACATCAAAACCCCTGACGACCAGCGTATCTACAAATATGCAACCTAGAATTCCAGTGCAGCACAACAAGCCCCAAAAATTTCAGCCGAATGAATTTTTCACAGCGAGTCAGTCTGCGGGGAAAAGTTTAAGGAAGACCTTGGTGAAGTAAAATGGGACTCACTCATAAAAGACTGCGACCCTGAGGTCAAATACGACATACTGACGACGAAATGCTTGGAATATCAGAAAAAATATGTACCGTTGAGGAGATGGGTCTAATAAGACCCCTCCTTATAAGGGTAACATACCAAGGGACCGAAAAGTTCTATGCGAAAGAGAACAAAACTAAGAAAAAAACTCAAGAACACCAACAACAAGTGAAATACTAACACAAACTGAAAACAAAATTACCATTATAGAAGAAAAACTTAAAAGATCAGTTAAATTAGAAGATGACCGGAAAGAAATACAAGCTGTGGCATGTATTAAAACCAATCCCAAATACTTTTACAAGTATGCCGCAAACAAGTCAGTAATGAGAGCGAGTGTTGGCCCGCGGGACTGATTTCAGACGGCAGAACCATAAATGAACCCCGGAGATTGTTGAAGAACTACTGCTCCAGTACAAAAAATGTCTTCAGCAACCCGTGAAAGACAAAATAAACAACTCACCTATGGACTTTTTTTGCCAAAGGGACTGACTGCACATCAAAACTGACGGGGCATAACTTTAAGCAGAGACATCATAGAAGGAGCATTAAAGAGTTTTACTACTAACTCGGCAGCTGGACCCCACCATTCCCTGCTGTGCCCCCTTAACGTTGTGCTAAAGAGTGAGCGTTCCTTTGCTCTTCTTTATAGAACTTCATTAGAATCCGGAATAATTTCCAAAGCAATTAAAAAATGCCAACATCACACCAATCCACAAGGGAGGGTCGAAGACAGAAGCAAAAAATTATCGACCAGTTGCCTTAACCTCCCATTATTAAAGTCTTGGAGAGAATAATAGTTAAGAAAAAGGCTCAATATCTCGAACAAATAACAAAAAGAACCAAGACCAACATGGGTTTCGTGTTGGGCGTTCATGCCTCTCCCAACTGCTCGCCCACTATGAAACAATTTAGAAAAGCTGGAATATAACAAAAATGTTGATGTGGTCTATCTTTATTTTGCGAAAGCCTTTGACAAGGTAGACCACGGCATTTTACTACACAAGATACGACAAATGGGCATTACTGGAAAGCTCGGGATGTGGCTGCACTCGTTCCTTACTGACAGGGAGCAGGGGTGTAGCGGTGGCGGTTTTCAGTGTCTCAGTCGTCAGTGGTCAACAGTGAGTGCCACAGGGATCGGGCCTTGGACCTCTGCTATTTTGATCCCCATTCCGACATAAACAGACACGTCTTTCACTCGTCGTAGCTTTTTTTGCTGATGACACCAGGGTATGAAGGAAGTTTCTTCAGTATCTGATGCCGAACAACTACAAACTGATCTGGCATCACTTTACTCGTGGGCAGAGCAAAAAACATGTCCTTCAATGACACAAATTTGAGCATATACATTACAGTTCAGGGGGAATTAACTACAATGCCACACGTTTGCAGCACCGGACGGGTTTACATATAGACACCAAGGGGCTATAGAGACCAGGAATTACCCCCAGCTGTGACGGAAACTTATCCAACATATACAAAATGTGGTAAAGAAGGCACGAAGCCAGGCTGGCTGGATCCTTCGCACTTTCCGGACACGTGAAAGGCTTCCCATGCTGACATTATACAAATCAACTCGTGATACCGTTGTTTGGGGTATTGTTGTCAGCTGTGGAGTCCATGGCGAGCAGGAGAGAAGCAATCACTTGAAGCAGTACAACGATCTTTCACCGATAGAATATTTGACGTCCGACATTTGGACTACGGAAAGATTACGTGAACTCGACCTTTACTCACTAGAAAGGCGTAGAGGAAAAGGGACGCTATATTATACATCTACAAATATTGACCGGAAAATCTGTAAATAACTTGAATGTACGGTTAGCAATCACCCACGACGGGGTCTGCTCTGCCCTATTGAAAAGGGTATACCCCAGAGCAAGTACAAGAGTCAAGACGCTCAAAGAAAACGCTTCGCTATAAGAGGGGCCCCACCTCTTCAATGCACTGCCCAGACACCTGCGTGAAATCAACGGAAACATAACCTTGAACGTTTCAAGAACCACCTAGACAAGTTCCTACGGACAATACCCGATCAACCCAAGCTGCCTCATTACCCCCTCTGCGCTGCCAGCAACAGCATCATAGACCAGAGGCGAAGAGACGAGCAGACGGTTATATTAGTGGCGGGCGCATCAGCGTGGCCCCGGGCATCAATGTTGCCTGAAACTATTCACCACAGGAACCACAGGTGTGTGTGTGTGTGGTGTGTGTGTGTGTGTGTGTGTGTGTGTGTGTGTGTGTGTGTTTTGTGTGTGGTGTGGTGTGTGTGTGTGTGTGTGTGTGTGTGTGTGTGTGTGTGTGTGTTGGTTTTGTGTGTGTGTGTGGGGGTGTTGTGTGTGTTTTGTGTTGTGTGTTGTGTGTGTTGTGTGTGTGTGTGTGTGTGTGTGTTTTGTGTGTGTGTTTGGGGTTGTGTGTTGGTGTGTGTGTTGTGTGTGGGGTGGGGTGTGTGTGTGTGTGTGTTTTGTGTGTTGTGTTTTGTTGTGGTGTGTGTGTGTGTGTGTGTGTGTGTGTGTGTGTGTGGTGGTGTGTTTTGTGGGGTGTGTGTGTGTGTGTGTGTGTGTGTGTGTGTGTGTGTGTGTGTTGTGTGTGTGTTTTGGTGTGTGTGTGTGGGGTGTGTGTGTGGGGTTTTGTTGTGTTTTGTGTGGTGTGTGGTGTGTGTGTGTGTGTGGTGTGTGTGTGTGTTTGTGTGTGTGGGGTGGGGTGTGTGTGTGTGTGTGTGGTGGTGTGGGGTGTGTGTGTGTGTGTGTGTGTGTGGTGTGGGGTGTGTTGTGTGTGTGTGTGTGGTGTGTGTGGTGTGTGTGGTGTGTGTGTTGTTGTGTGTGTTGTGTGTGTGGTGTGTGTGTGTGTGTGTGGTGTGTGTGTGGTGTGGGTGTGTTGTGTGGGTGGTGTGTGGGGTGTGTGTGGGTGTGTGGTTTGGGGGGGTGTTGTGTGTGTGTGGGGTGTGTGGTGTGGTGTGTGGTGGGTGGTGTGTGTGTGTGTGTGTGTGGTGTGGGGGGTGGTGTGTGTGTGTGGGGGTGTGTGTGTGTGTGTGTGTGGGGTGTGTGGTGTGTGTGTGTGTGTGGTGTGTGTGTGTGGGGTTTTGTGTGTGTGTGGGGTGGTGTGTGTTGGGGTGTGTGTGTGGTGGTGTGGGGTGTGGGTGGTTGTGGGGTGTGTGTGTGTGTGTGGTGTGTGTGTGTGTGTGTGTGTGTGTGTGTGTGTGTGTGTGTGTGTGTGTGGAGAAAATCAACGTCTGTCAAGGTGGCATATAGATAGACACTGTGGTGATGGTGGTGGCAGTAGTAGTAGCAGTAGTAGTAGTAGTAGTAGCAGTAGTAGTAGTAGTAATTTGGGGAGGCGGTAGCAGAGACGTTAGCGTCTGCGACTGGCGTTCTTGGTGACCCGAGTTCGATCCCCGACGAAAACCAAAACCTTTCTGTACCGTCGATTGGCCTAACAACACCCACATGCCCTGCCCATTAACTCTACCTTCGATTGCGAGTGCATCGGAGGACACAGGGGGGCGGCATGAGCCTGTAAGCACAGGCGTCACTATAAAAATCCTGCCTGCGCCACCACGGGCGAGGGCCAAACATCACAGCAGCCCTCAAGGGAAACACCCCCAGAGCCTGCCATCCGAGCCCTGGATCACCACTGCATACAGGCGCTATAGGCACAGATGTAAAGAAAAAAAAACCCATAAAAAAATACATCAATAGAAAATAAAGATAAAAATAGTAGTATTAATAAATAGTAGCAGTAGTAATAGAAGTAGTAGTCAACAACAAGCATATTGGTGATCATACAGGGAAGGAAATACTTCACAGATATCTGATTATACAAATATTCGCGACAAAACATCCAACTGAAAAAAAAAAATAAAAAAAAATTGAGACATGGGCTTTATTTACCATGTTTAGAAAATATAGAATAAAATAGACAATTGTCTTGAGATCACTTTATGAAAAATACTAAAATGAAAACTATTTATAATCTAAAAATCTGGAGTTCATAAAAAACACGTGAATCATCAATTTAAAAGCCATGCGAGATGAAAACAGAAAAAAGATGGACATACAAATCAAGGAAAAAACATGCAGTGATGTAAAGAGACAGAAACAAATACTTTGAGAGAGAGAGAGAGAGAGAGAGAGAGAGAGAGAGAGAGAGAGAGAGAGAGAGAGAGAGAGAGAGAGAGAGAGAGAGAGAGAGAGAGAGAGAGAGAGAGAGAGAGAGAGAGAGAGAGAGAGAGAGAGAGGAAAAAAAAAAGAGAATAATAAAAGAATTGCAAAAAGGGCAAAATAACAAGTAGTACAATCAAGTTAATTTGAAACATGGGAAATGTAGCATTAATTTCCTTTTTTCTAAGCAAAAAACTAAACATAACCAAACCTGAACAAAAAGATCAAGGACAACAATCACAAGGCTACGCACAAAAGAACACAAACATAAAATCAATAACATCATTACTTGAAAATTCTCCAACAATTCAACACAACATCGATGATATTTCACCATTGATTAAACACCACCACTTCTGTTTATATTCGAGTGTGACGGTTAACCCCAAAATGCAATCAACAAGCGGCAGCAAAATCAGAGATGGCCCAGACCTCGACAAGGGGTGACGGCCAGGGAAAAAGGGGGCCAGGGGGTGGGGGGGAGAGAGAGAGAGAGAGAGAGAGAGAGAGAGAGAGAGAGAGAGAGAGAGAGAGAAAGAGAGAGAGAGAGAGAGAGAGAGAGATACTTTGATTCTATCTAGACACTTTGCAAGTATCAACTACAAGGTTATTGACTACAAAGCGCCACCACGCCAGGACGAACTTGGTGGGCTCGAACCGCTGACCGAATGCAGGGACAATACACGCGAGCCCGCAGTTCTACCAACTGAGCCACCCTGACGGGTAGAGAGAGAGAGAGAGAGAGAGAGAGAGAGAGAGAGAGAGAGAGAGAGAGAGAGAGAGAGAGAGAGAAGAGAGAGAGAAGAGAACGAGAGAAAAAAAAACACGAATTCGCAGACGTGTCCCAGTGCCTCTGAGTCTCTCGTGATGGGAACTAACTCGCTCAGGCAGAACCATTACTCGCTCCATTAACAAGTGGGACTCACCAGGAGGAGGGGGAGGAGGAGGAGGAGGAGGAGGAGGAGAGGAGGAGGAGGAGGAGGAGGAGGAGGAGGAGGAGGAGGAGGACGAGAGGAGGGTTACATAGGAATAACAGACACAGGAGACCTATTGGTCCATGACGAGGGTATCTGCTGAACTACATACTACTAACTATCAACTACTTGTAAAAAAAACAGTTGGAAAATGATACCATGTCCTTAAAAGAAGATAGGAACACGGAAGTTTCGTAGTGCAGAATAATAGGGTATGAAATATACTAACTACAACAACCACTACCACTACAACTAATCGATCCAGGGGACTAAATATGAATTCGCAGGGCACTATCAATACCCATTTACTTTACAGTGCGCGTCATGCCTGTTTTTAAATGTAGTGATGGTATTGGCTTCGAGACAACATTGGTGGTAACTTGTTCATCGATCAACGACTCTCACATTGAAATAATATTTTACGGCAAGATCCAGTGATGTGCAACGTTGACCGTTTAGTGTTATTTATAAACCATTATTTCTTGTGTCACTAGAGTGAAAGCACCTTTCGAATAGGTTCTCTTGATTGTAATGACATCAAATCCTATTAGGGATCTTAATAGTGTTGCAGATCTATCAAGCCCACGCGATTCTACGATCCGGTAAGGAAAAAACCATAGTAAGTTGTCCGCAGTCTCTCTCATAGCTGAATTTCGCAGAGATGGATACTTTGTTTGTGGTCGCCTCTTCTATTGCACTGATTCCATTTGCCTGGTCTTGTGTACTAAACAGGGGCGACCACAAGAACTTGAGAACGACATATTCACCAAGTCGTGCCCTAACCAAGGACGTGGAGTATAATCTGGTCTAACTTCGGAGTTTTGCGAGTCAAAATGATGTTTAATAAAAGCCCAAAATAATATTCGCCTTTTTTACATGGATAGTACTAGGCAATACGAGACTGGTTTTCAGTCATTACTGTATGATGATCACCTAAATCTTTTCGGCTGTAATTCAGTTACACGAGTATATTTTGCTTTGCATAGTTATATTTGAGGTTATCGTGCATATATGCATGACTTTACATTTATCAGTGTAATTGAATTTTAAAGCCCATTTATCACTCCAGTCTGATAGTTTTGTCGGTGTTCACTTTGTATGAGTTCGCAGTTTTCTCTAGTATATGCTTTAACCGCCTAATTGTGGTGTCATCTGCATAGTTTTCGATATTTTAGATACAGTCCGCAGTCCAGTAGTTCGTTACATATATATCAGAAAAAGAGTGGGGACCCAAGACCAATGACACTGAACGGCACCCCACTCAGTAACATTCTAACCACAATCAATGTGTCGCCTACTTATTTACTACCCGTGTTTACGATTTGAAGCAATCGCCAATCCAGAACATTAGTTGCTCTCCCAAGGCCATGTGCCCTTAGCTTGGTCAAAGGTCGTCTTATGGGGAACTGTATCGAAGGCTTTCTGAAAAACAAGGTATATTACATCCGGAATTGGTAGTATTTTAGACGTCCAGTTTGACACTAAATGACGTATAAAAAAAAGCAGTAGGTTTGTGAAGCAGGATCATCTGATTCGAAAATCCATGCTGCGAGTTTTAATATAGAGTTATTTCATCGAGAAGAGTAGAGCACTATTTACTCCGCAATATTTCTCAAATAGTTTAACAATCACAGACGTTAGATAAATGCGGCAGATCTTTAAGTACTTGCGAGGCTCTACTCCCCTTTCTTGAATCATCGGTGTCACATTAGCTAATTTCCACTACTAGGGAACATTTTTGTCCATAGCGAGTTATGAGGATATAATCTTTAGGTGGAAGCGGAAATTTGACTGTAACATTCGCAAAGTAATCGCGGCGAAATTCGTCCACCCCCACGGAATTTATGGGTCAAGTTTCTGCAAATACTTTGATACTTGTCTGACTGTATCTCTTCCTATTCCCACTATCCACTTTAGGACCAGATAAAGTGTACTGGTTCTGCGTGAATGGAGCTTCGGCGTCGTTCAATACAAATATACCGCATACAAGTAAGCATTGAGTACGACATGCCACCTTGCTCTTATTATCAATTTACCAAGATGTTATTATTAGCTTTAGTGGAATCATTGAAAGAACTTTTCGGGTTGATTTGGATTCATTTGCAATTTTCTTCATACTCACGACTTTTAGTCTTATAATCCCTTGCAACGTCGTTTTACTGTCATTTGTATTCGTGTATAGAATCGCAAGTCCGCATTGGATCGCTTGTAAACGTATAGCTCGGCGCTTTTCTGCCAAGGATTGATTGGAATCTCATTAGTCATCCGAACTCGGGTCTGGATATGTTATTCAGACGTTTTACTACCAGGGAACATCGTTTTTCAACCACACCACGAGTAACAGCACAGACAAGTAGAAGCAGGGCAGGAAAAGAAAGAGGAAAGGCAGGACAGAAGGATAGAAGGGTGGAGAGTTTTGAATGAGAAAAACCAAATAAATTACAATTAAAACAACCTACTACGAGGCGTAACTGCGTACAACACAGGCCTGACAACAATGTGAAGGAGTGACGATGCATCGCCATGAAGTGGGATTAGTCCTGACCAAATATATAAAGAATTTGTGGAGTTTCAGATGAGTAAAAGGAAGAGGACTGGAGTGACAAGGAGAAGAGTAGAAGGTAGAAGGGGAGGAAGAAGTGGAAGGTAGGGAAAGGTGAAGATGAATGCAGAAGAGGACGAAGAGGAAGGGGAAGGAAAGAGAAAGAGGGCAGGTAGGGAGAAGGATGCCAGGGAGAACAGGGACAGTCTGACAGGGAGGAAGATTAATGAACGTATAGGAAAATGAAAGCAAGGACGGAGGAAGAGACAGAAAGAGAGCAGCACAAGAGCACAAAACAGACTCTTTAAGTATGTATTATGATGCGTACATGGACTACCAATGCCTCGATAAAAAAATACACTAATACTTTCCCTGATACATGAAAAAAAATTTTCTCACAAAAAAAAAAAAAAAAAAAGGGCACGACCCAATTAAACATGTTTTTTTCCCGTTTTGGGTATTCATGAAAAGATATAACATTTTCGATCTTATTCAAAATATCTCAAAAAAGTGAAGTTGCAGTAAATTTTTTGGGGGGGGTTTGGAAAGGAGGGAGGTAAGGCCGCTTTTTACTCGCACTCTCCGGGGAGGCTCGGAAAACCCCTCTAGTTGCGTTATGGATGTTATGGTTCCCCAAAAAATTTTATTTCTTTCTATTTAAAAGAGTTTTTTTATATAGTAATTTTTAAATATTTAATAAAAGGGTAATTGTTAAAGTTAAAAATTTTGTGACGTGTCATGAGATGACGTAGGTGGCGACGGGGCGAAAAAGGGTTTGGAACGCTGGGGAACCCTGGAATAGGCAGACTGGTTTTTTTGGGCGCGTGAAGTGAAGACCTCCTTCCTGCGGTAACCCCAAACCAACACTTTAGTTTGTTCCAAATTTTATTATTAGTTTTTATAGGATTTTGGGAGAGCCACACAAAGTACTGTTGTAATTTAAATGGTTTTACTATTATTTTGCTGGGGAGCAACTTTTAAAATTAGCATTTAGGTTAAAATGTGGTGGTTATGGTTGGTGTCTTTATTAGGATATTTATAAAAATTTAAAAAACTTTGTTTTAAAAATGGGCATTTGTGTTTCTGTTTTCCCTTTACCCCCCAGTTAGTTTTTTAATATGGGTAAAGAATTTGGGGGCCTTCCCCCTTTTTTTCCGAAGATTGGGGTTTACGCGATGGTGATTTTGTTTTTTTTAAGGGAACCCCAGTGATTTTTGGTATTGTTACGGTGT
>JACEEZ010017513.1:50000-52500 GCA_016584305.1 Chionoecetes opilio | reverse complement strand
CCACCACCACCACCACCACCACACCACCACCATCACCAACCACTACACCACCATCACTACAAATACCACCACCAGCACCACCACCACCACCACCACCACCACCCCCATCACCACACCACCACCACCACCACACCACCACCACCACCACCACCACCACCACCACCACCACCACCACCACCACCACCACCACCACCACACCACCACACCACCATCACCACCACCACCACCACCACAACCACCACCATCAACACCACCACCATCACCATCACCACCACCACCACCACCACCACCACACCACCACCATCACCACCACTACACCACCATCACCACACACCACCACCACCACACCACCACCACCACACCACCACCACCATCACCACCACCACCACCACCACCACCACCACCACCATCACCATCACCATCACCACCATCACCACAACACCACCATCACCACTACCACCACCACAACCACTACCATCACCACCATCACCACCATCACCACCACAACCACCCCCCATCACCACCTCACCACCATCACCACCATCACCACCACCACCACCACCACACCACCACACCACCACACCACCACCACACCACCACTACCATCACCACCACCACCACCACCACCATCACCACCATCACCATCACCACCATCACCATCACCACCATCACTACAACAACCACCACCACCACCACCGCCATCACTACACCATTTAAAAAAAAAAAAAAAATAGAACTTTTTTCATGAACAATTTAGCACTTTTCTTTGCTCTGTAAAAAGTAAAGAAAATCAAAGAAGGAGATGGTGAAGGTTAGGTCAGGTTAGGTTAGGTCAGGTTGCAATAAAGTATTTTAAGGTGAGGGTATTTGAAAAGTTGAAGAGATTTGAAAAGCCTGTGCGAGCTTGGACACGTTCCACATCTTTAGTGTGGACGTCTATTTCCTAGTATATATATATATATATATATATATATATATATATATATATATAAAATATATATATATATATATATATATATATATATATATATATATATAATATATATTAATATATATATATATATATATATATATATATATATATATATATATATAATATATATATCTATATTATATATATATATATATATATATATATATATATATATATATAGTATATATATATATATATATAAATGATACTATACATATAGGGTGAAATATATGTGAAATAAATAATGTGGAGGGAGGGCGGGGAAGGAGGAAGGGACGGGAAAGAATCTTATAGGTGGGAAGTGAGGGTTCTTTTTTTTTTGCTTTTGTGTTAATATATATCTGTTACTGCAATATGGTTGTTTTTTCTAAACAGGTGACACTACATCTGGCCACACAACTCATCATTAACATGCCCTCATAACAGTTATTTGGGAGGCAGTGGCAGAGTGGTTATTGTCTGCAAGTGGCGTGCTCGGTGTGCCGCGTTCGATCCCCTAGGGGTGCTGAAATCTTTCTGCAATCGTCCAGTGGCCTACGAACACCCACATGCTGCCCATTAACTCTAACTTTGACGGCGAGTGCATCGGAGGACACAGGGGGCGGCATGAGCCTCTAATCACAGGCGCCACTATAAAAATCCTGCCTGCGCCACCACGGGCGAGGGCCAACCATCACAGCCCTCAAGTGAGCCTCTAGGGCCTACCACCCCACCCCTGGAGGTCACTGCCTACTATAGGCACGAATGTAAATAAAAAACTAATAAAATAATATTTTTTTTAATTCTCGCAGCCAATCACGTCATATAAGTCATCGCTGTGATGTCTTTTCCACTCTTTCAGGTAATTAATTATCACGACCTAATAACGAATGTGTTCAGATATTTAGAAAAAACTGCTCTCTCTCTCTCTCTCTCTCTCTCTCTCTCTCTCTCTCTCTCTCTCTCTCTCTCCTCTCTCTCTCTCTCTCTCTCTCTCTCTCTCCTCTCCTCTCTCTCTCTCTCTCTCTCTCTCTCCTCTCTCCTCTCTCTTCCCCTCTCTCTCTCTCTCTCTTCCTCTCTCATCTCTCCTCTCTCTCTCTCTCTCTCTCTCTCTCTCTCTCTCTCTCTCTCTCTCTCTCTCTCTTCTCCTCTCTCTCTCTCTCTCCTCTCTCTCTCTCTCTTCACTGTGGTCCCATAATTCGATTCCAGGAGGGAGAGAGGCCGGGCTAATCGAAATCAAAACGTTATTTCCCTAACCGGCAGCTGCTTCCCCTGGGGCACGCCTGACTCACCGGGGAGGAGGAGAGGGAAGGAAGGAGAAGAGGCAAGGAAGTAGGGGAGGGAGGGAGGGAAGGAAGCAGGGAAGGAGGAAAGGAAGGTTTTTGGGTAATTCCCCTCCTTGCTCCCCTCTGAACGCGCTTCCTTCCCTCGTCACCCCGGGGGATTTGTAACTTGAGGGACTTGTAAAGATCCCTCTCTCGCTCTCTCTCTCTCTCTCTCTCTCTCTCTCTCTCTCTCTCTCTCTCTCTCTCTCTCTCTCTCTCTCTC
>JACEEZ010017513.1:32500-47500 GCA_016584305.1 Chionoecetes opilio | reverse complement strand
CACACTCACACACATACACACGCACACACACACACGTTTTGATAAAGATTCGGAGCAGATTATGAAACCTCGACTCTTCATTTCAAGAGAGAGAGAGAGAGAGAGAGAGAGAGAGAGAGAGAGAGAGAGAGAGAGAGAGAGAGAGAGAGAGAGAGAGAGAGAAGAGAGAGAGAGAGAGAGAAAA
This sequence comes from Chionoecetes opilio, assembly GCA_016584305.1. Lineage (NCBI taxonomy): Eukaryota > Metazoa > Arthropoda > Malacostraca > Decapoda > Majidae > Chionoecetes > Chionoecetes opilio. Next base: position 47,316 of record JACEEZ010017513.1, on the reverse strand, counting down.
AAAAATGTTACGTCGGGACTGCTGGATCAAAGACTTAATTGCTCTGGTAATAGGTGAATAGACATTGAAAGCTGGGTTTGCTACACAACGCCAGTATTTCTATTTTTTCATGGGAAAAAAGTACTATTGCGGGCTTTACTATAAGACCTTTTCTGTTGCTGTTTCGTTACATTAATATATGTAGATAATTTTCTCGCGTGTTTTTAATGAAAATGGGACATTTTAATCATAGAATAAGCATTTGTCAAATGATTCACTGCGCGCCCACTATTCCTGATTATTATAGTATGAAGGGCCAGAAATATACAACTTTTCCTACACAGAGAGAACTTTCTTGATTTATACATATATATAAATGCAACTGACGAATACCAGCAAAGTATATAAGAAACATTAATGTGTACAACAGTGTGTTGATGCCTGAGGTACGACACTTTCTTCAGACTAAAACACGTGTTCTTTATCCCAAGCACCCCCTCCCTCCCTTGTCAGCCACCCGTGCGATCGTACGTCTGGCAGCGTATCTTCCTGATACAGTTTTCGAAGATTTCTATATACATATGCTATGCCACTTGGATCCGTAACTTTCTTACAGTCATACTTCACTTTAACAATAATACTGATGTACCTCATATTTATCACGTTCATATTAATCATGTATAAGACATATACAAGTACTACAGATATTCATTCATATATACGAAGATTGTGATTAACATGGAGATCGAAGTGTATGGGATATGTATGTGAGTAATTCATGATACTATGAAAGTAACTTCATTACTGAGAGGGGCTCTTATGTGGAGTAAACGAAAAAAACTATTTACGAAAAAATTATTAGTCACCATGTTGCCCGCACGGGAAAACGGAAAAAATGTAAACATATCAGTACTTGGGACCTCTGGCCTCTGCGTCTAAAGGCCTATTGAGACCCCTCGGCCGACATGAAATTGACCCGGGTGGATTAATTGAGCGAGCGTGGATGGGGGGGTGTCATATCCGGCCTGGTGGAGGGTGTGTGGAGGTGGAGGAAGGATGGGGGGAAGGAAGGGGGGGTGGAGGGGCATAGAGACTCGAGTGGGGGTGAAGAGAGGTGAAGAGAAAGAACATTGATGAAAAGTTGTATTGGGATGACAAGTGGGAAGGAAGGGAGGGAGGGAGGGAGAGAGGGAGAGAGGGAGTGAGGGAAGAGGGGAAGGGAAGGGAGGGAGAGAGGGAGGGAGGGAGAGAGGGAGGGAATGGAGTGAAGGAGGGATGGAGGAATTAAGGGAGGGAGGGAAGGAGGGAGGGGAGGGAGGGGAGGGAGGGAAGGGAGAGAGGGAGGGAGGGAGAGAGGGCTGGTGGGAAGGAGTGGAAGGAAGAGCGGAATAGTTAAAGGATTGATAGAGGGAGATAGATGATGGGGGGTGTATAGTGGGTGGGTGAGAAGTGAGAAGACAAGAGAAGAGAAGAAGAGAAGAGAAGAGAAGAGAAGATAAGAAGCTAAGAGAAGAGAAGAGAAGAGAAGAGAAGAAGATAAGAGAAGAGAAGAGAAGAAGAGAAGAGAAGAGAAGAGAAGAAGAGAAGAGAGAATATACAGAGGAGAGGCGTAATTCATATTAAAGAGGAGAAAAATGAGATAGCAGTACGAGGTTTTATTAGAGAGAGAGAGAGAGAGAGAGAGAGAGAGAGAGAGAGAGAGAGAGAGAGAGAGAGAGAGAGAGAGAGAGAGAGAGAGAGAGATAATGATAAAGACGGTAGTAGTAGTAGCAGTAGTAGTAGTAGTAGTAGTAGTAGTAGTCAGTAGTAGTAGTAGTAGTAGTAGTAATGATGATGACTATGATAGTAATAATAATAATTAGTATCATTATATCATTATCATTATTATCATAATTATAATAATGATAATAACAATAAGAAGAAACTATCAACTAATGAAATCATCAACACCAAGAAACAAAACATCATCATCATCATCACTACTTCTCTTACCTTCAAGAGTCTCTAGGAGTCTAAGGTAAATACAGTATAAAGGGGAACAAAAGTACTTCCCCCCCTTAAGGGACAGCATAAGGGTGTGGGGGGGGGGTAGTTAAGGTCCTCATTGCGCCCTTAAATGACCGGGTGATTACCGAACCTAATTAAGGGGTTGAGGTTAGACGGCAGGGTAAATAACAATGATCATAAATAGTGGAAGACGAGAGAGAGAGAGAGAGAGAGAGAGAGAGAGAGAGAGAGAGAGAGAGAGAGAGAGAGAGAGAGAGAGAGAGATATTGATATATTGATATTGATATATTTATTTGGCCATGTAGTTTTGTACATATGAACATATTACATATAGTGATAAAGCCAGGTCCAATAAGCCGAAGCTTTTATAGGACCTGAAAGCTATAATACATAATAACATAGCAAGGGACTGGTCAGGCCATTTTGAAAATATAACATTTTATGGATGATAATATGGAAGTTAACAATAGTAAACTAATCATTTTAAATGCATAAAAAAAAAAAAAAAATCTTAATAACCATAAAAAAAAAAAAACACAATATGACATTTATGGTTGTAAAGAGTTTATAAATTTTCATTGTATTTGTCAAGCATGCTTTTTATCAAGTTACGTTTGAAAGATTTTAAGTTTTCATCAGTAATAAAATGTTCTGGTAAGTTGTTCCAGCTTTTAGTTCCTCTTGACAAGATACTCTGTTGTGCATGTGATGTCCTGCACAATGGTATACGTAAATCATGTGGTCTTCGGGTTACATTGTAGGGTATTGCTCTAAAGCCAAGGTCTAAAGGTAAAGAGTGTATGGATTTATGTACAAAAAGATTGGTTTGAAGGAGTATGATATCTGGAAGCTTTAATAACTTGAAGTCTCGGAAAATACTGATGGTATGGTCATAACGATTTTTAAAGAACATAACACGTAACAACTTTTTCTGACTAATAAAGAGGCTGTCAATGAAGGTTTTATAGGCACCTCCCCATAAAGATGAACAATATAAAAGATGTGGATATATTAGGGTAAAATAAACTTGTAGTAAACATTTTACATTCAAATAGTGCCTTAGTCTGTAAAGTATGCCTGTGTATAACGATATCCTAGATTTCACCATATCAATATGTTCTTTCCATTTCAACTTACTATCTATATATATCCCTAGAAATTTAAATTCGAAAAGAGAGAGAGAGAGAGAGAGAGAGAGAGAGAGAGAGAGAGAGAGAGAGAGACTTCGATCCTATCTAGACACTTTTTAAGTACCAACTACAAGGTTATTGACTATACAAAGCGCCACCACGCCAGGACGAAATTGGTGGACTCGAACCGCTGACCGAATGCAGGGACTCTACACACGGGCCGAGCGCTCTACCAACCAGGCCACCCTGGCTGGTAGAGAAAAATGAGAGAGAGAGAGAGAGAGAGAGAGAGAGAGAGAGAGAGAGAGAGAGAGAGAGAGAGAGAGAGAGAGAGAGATCCTACGATTGATAATTAAAGTAAGTGATGAAGAATGCTGACAGAAAAGGGAAAGGGAGAGAATAGGAGAGGGAGGGAGGGAGGGAGGGAGGGAGAGAGGGAAGGAGGAGAAGGATGATGGAAGGAGGGAGGGAGGGAAGGAGGGAGGGAGGGAGGGATGGAAGGAAGGAGGGAGGGAGGGAGGGAGGGAGGGAGGAAAGGAGGCAAGGAGGCAAGGAAGGAGGGACACAGACTGGAAACGCGAAGTCAATAGATTACATAATTATAATCAAAAATAATAATCGATACTGAAAAGTCATCTGGTGGAGAAAGGGAAGGAGTGAATTTCTTGACAAACTTCGCATCGTTTGGTGTGTGATGAGGGAGGGGAAGGGGGTGGTGGGAAAGGAGGGAGGGGAGGGGGGGAAAGGGTAGGGGGTAGGGGGTGCAATGGAGGGGATGAAGGAGTAATGACATATCAATCAATCATTGGGGGCATACGCCGTGGGGCGCGTCGCCTCGCCCACCCTACGACGCCACTCTCGGCGGTCACCACGCGCGAGTTCCCATGCAGGCTCCTTTCCCATACCAAGCAGCTCTCGACAAGAAACATCAACTTGCCCCAGCCACGAGCGACCCTTGCGGGCACCCCCTTGGCCTCCTCCACGCCGGATTGTCTCTTACAGATACAACCCGATGGGAAGGATCGGTTTCAGGGTAGCGTGCCACATGTCCATATAGCCGAAGTTGGCGCTGACGGACTAGGCAGGTAATAGGCCTCGATTCAGTCTCACGGTGCAATCGCTGATTTGACACGTAATCATCCCAGCGATACCCCATGATTCTGCGAAGACACTTATTACCAAAGGCATTGATTCGTCTCTTCAAGTCACTATTTAGTGTCCATGTCTCACAACCATAGAGTAAGACAGGGATCACAAGCGATTTGAAGATCCGGATCTTTGTCCTCCTGCACAGGTACCGACAACGCCAAATACTCCCGCTGAGCGAGTCCATAACAACGTGGGCTATGCCAATCCGCCGTAAGACTTCTTGACGTGACCCGCCGTCATTATGGACTGCGCTACCAAGGTATGGAAAACTTTCCAAGATCTCAATGTCCTAGCCACATGCATGAACAGACTGTACTGCTTCATCTAGTAAGTCTCCAAACACCTGGACCTTGGTCTTGAGCCAGGAGACCTCAAGTCCCAAAGGCTTTGCCTCCTCGTGCAGCGCCTCGAGAGCCATCACCAGGACCTCCAGCGACTCAGCAAAGATTACTGCATCATCGGCAAAAACAAGATCAGTGATCTTGGTGTTGCCAACGGATGCTCCACAATCACTTTGATCTACAACCTTGTCCAATACCCAGTCCATACAAGCGTTGAAAAGTGATGGGGCAAGGACGCACCCTTGCCTCACTCCTGTATTCACAGGAAAGAAGCCGGATACACCTGCCCCACACTTCACAGCACTCTCAGTCCCAGAATACAGACCAGTTATCAAACCAATAGTCCTTGCAGGAATCCCTCGAAGTCGCAGAAGATCCCAGAGTGACTCACGATGCACTGAGTCAAACGCCTTCTTGAGATCAACATAGGCTGCAAGCATCCCCTGTCGAAACTCACGTCGGCGTTCCACCAGGACACGAAGCGCTAGGATACGGTCCGTTGTTGACTTACCAGGCGTGAACCCAGACTGCTGAGGTCTCTGATGCTTCACCAGATGGCTGCGAATCCGTGTCAGCAATAGATGGGCAAGCACCTTGCCTGGTACGCTGAGCAGTGTAATACCGCGGTAATTGTTGCAGTCCTGACGGTCCCCTTTCCCTTTCCAGATAGGGACGACCAGCCCCCTTTTCCAGTCAGGAGGAATGGTACCTGATTGCCACACGGCAGTCAGGACAGCATGCAACCCGTGGATCATGGCCTCACCCCCAGCTTTGAGGAGCTCCGCACTGATATTACAAACACCAGCTGCCTTTCCACCCTTCAACTTTGCTACAGCCTCTCTGACTTCGTCAAGAGAGGGTGCGCTTTCGTCAATGGGAGGATCGGCATCCACTGCCTGTAACCCAGTGGTGTGAAGCTGCTCAGTTGGAGGGTCCACCGTGAACAACTGCCCAAAGTACTCAGCCCAACGAGCCATCTGCCCATCCATGTCCGACACGAGGCGCCCATCTGCTGTTCGAATAGCACTCGCCCGAGAAGGAGACTTGGAACGGAGCTTCTTCAGGGCTCGGTAGGCGGGTCGGAGGTCATTAGCGTTCAAATGACCCGCGACATCCTCAGCGAGACTCCTGACATACCTCTCCTTGTCTCTCCCCAGGAGGGTTCTAGTCCGGCGTGACAGAGCCCTGTGCTGGTACTGGTTCCCAGCCAGCCTGGCAGCGCGACTCTCCTCGATTTTCTCCAGCGTCTCCGTCGAGACAAAACCACGCCTTGACCTCGGGCGCTCCCCAATACACTCCTTGGCAGCCTGTAGAGTTTCACGTTTGAAGGTATCCCACAGTTCTACAGGGTCCCCGAGAGCACCAAGCACATCAAACCGATTTGAGACTGCCACCGCATACTCATGAGCACATGTCAAGTCCTTCAGTTTCTCAAGATGAAACACAGTATGGTTACCTCTTGAGATTCTTCTGGACTTGACATGAAGCTTAAGTGTAGCAACAACAAGTCTGTGATCTGTTCCAAAGAACTCAGCACTCCGGTAAACCCTGCAGTTCTGGAGGATCCTCCAACGAGTGCTAACGAGGATGTGATCGATCTCCTTTGCTACCCCTCCGGCATTACTATACCATGTCCAGCGGTACAGCTCTGGTCTCTGATACCAAGAACCTGCAATTCTCAACCTTCTGGACCTTGCAAAGTTCAGAAGCAGAGAACTGTTGGTGTTTCTGGTACCGGAGCCATGGGGACCAACACATAACTCGTAGCCATCTCTCACAGTGCCAGTAGTAGCATTGAAGTCGCCCAAGACAATGAGTGTGTCCCGAGGAGGACACTGGTCTAATACAGAGTCGAGTTTGGCGTAGAACATCTCCTTCTCTTCAGTTTTACGCATCTCGGTAGGAGCGTACACTGCAACAAGAGACATGAAACCCAGAGTGTGTTTCATCCTCACCCGCATTATACGCTCATCAACCGGAGTAACCTCAACAACTGACGGCTGCAGTTTGCTAGAGATGCCTATAGCTACTCCCCGTACACGGTGACCATTGCTCATGCCGGACCAGTAGTAGGTGTAACCCCCACTGCTAGTCTCACCACTGCCAGGCCTCCTCGTCTCAGAGAGTCCCACTATATCCACCCTCAGCCTACTGAGCTCGACCTGCCTACACACACTACAATGACATATGGTTCTGCAAAATATTTGAACATCAATGGGTTGTATAAGGCTATTACTAACCCCTTGAGACCCAGAATGTAATTTTCATTGTAATTTGGCTACTATTAGACGATTTTCAGCGAATATAAGCAATATTTTATAGATATGACCTGTTTAGTATCCTTGTCCACTAACTAATTTGGTATATTCAGTTACTTTTCGTAATTTTATGACTAACAACAGACGAGTATTTATAGCAAAGGAAAGATCTGGGCGTGAAGGGGTTAAGAGAGTAGTTGTGATATCCTTAAAGCAGTAAGCGTAAGGTAAGGAAGGATAGGCCAGGTAAAAGATCAATAATTATAATAGGTAAGCAAGCAGGGAGAAACTTTTATACATGCTTTTATTAAGAGAGTTGGGTTGATACATGTTTCTTTTGGGGTACAAAAAAATTGAAGAAAATATCAATAAATAGTAAAATAAAGAAGTTATTAAATCATGAAATAGTGTTGTAACCAATGACTAAGCATGTTGAAGTTTTGAGAACCTTATTGATTAATAATATGATAGTAGTAGTAGTAGTAGTAGTAGTAGTAGTAGTAGTAGTAGTAGTAGTAGTAGTAGTAGTAGGAGAAACTAGTAGTAGTAGCAGTAGAAGTAGTCTTTGTTATTCAAAATAGCAAATAAAAAAGTTGTTATTGTTGCATACATATATAGACAAAAGATGGCAGTAGCAAAAGTTATTGTTGTTGTATTGAAAAATGAGAAAAAAATATAAAGAAAGAAACGACAAAGGTATGAAAAAGAAAAATAGATATATACGTACGGAGATGGATGGAAGAACAAAAGGAAAGTGGTGTGTGTGTCATTCACCCATGATCTTTTGTCCACGCGAGCTGGCTCGCGATCGCCAGTGCGATCTTCACCCTCTCAGTGCGAGCTTGGAGCTCATTATTACCGATCTTTGGGCAATGCTGGGACCTCACACACCACACACCCCCATCCCCTTGCTCAAGGGGGTTAGTAACCACCCAAATATCTCAGTCGAAAAATCTGGAGGGGAACTCCGTAGTGTAGTGGTTGGCACGCTCGGCTTACAACCGAGAAGTCCCGTGTTCGATCCCCGGGCGGAGCGAAAGATAGATGGGTGGTCTTTCTTAAATCCCTAGCCCCTGTCCACCCAGCAGTGAATGGGTACCGGGTGTCAGCCGGGGGTTTGTAACCCCCCCCCCCCGGGGTGGTGGCTTCGGCCAACACTAATATGCAGCAGCGGTAGATCACTATGGCTCTGAGGCATTATCCTCTAAACAAAACAAACAAGAGAAAAAACAAGTGTGTGTGTGTGTGTGTGTGTGTGTGTGTGTGTGTGTGTAATTCACCCATGGTCTTGTCCACGCGAGCTGGCTCGCAATCGCCAGTTTTACCCTCCCGGTGCGAGCTTGGAGCTCATTGTTACCGATCTTAGGGGAATGCTGGGACCTCACACACCACACACACACCCATCCCCTTGCTCAAGTGGGTTAGTAACCACCCAAATATCTCAGTCGAAAAATCCCCGGGAACGAGCGGGGCCGGGGATCGAACGCCAGACCACAAAATTGACGCGTGACGCTCTAAACCACCAAGCCGTTCAGGCGGTGTGTGTGTGTGTGTGTGTGTGTGTGTGTGTACAGGTGTTCATCTATCATCATCGGTACTATTGATAGATAATAAATCACTTCCCTTATCACCCTTTACTATCTATACAATCACAAACAGTAATTGATAACCTTAAAAATACAAACCTAACAAATAATTTCCATTGAGGTAATTCATTCCAGACAACCAGCAACTTCATACTTCTGCGATGTTTTTGTCGCCGCCACAATAATAATGTTAACAGTTCCCACGTGCAATAGTTTAATGACTTTCCTAATATATGCATTGAGTTGATGGCTGAGTTTGGCAAGAACATGTTGGACGACTCTATCTTGTCTCGAAACATGCTTGAAACATGTTATAGATATGCTTTCAAATTACCCACACTTTGCGACACACACACACACACACACACACACACTCTTTTTTGAGCTGTGGTAGCGAGCACACGTCTCTCACGATCGCTCCCGAATCTAGACAAATCATGGACTCTGACACTCTAAAGGTTCTGCTCGACTCTCAGAATCAAGCCTTCCGAAGCGCTCTGGATATAGTTGTGGAGCAGCTCAAATCAAGAATTGCTGCTATGGAGACAAAAACAAGTGATTTAACGAGAAGTCTGGAATTTTCCCAGTCAGAGATATCTGACCTTAAAGGTGAAGTCAAGACGCTTCGAAGGTCGGAGATCGAGAACAAAACAACAATTGAAGGACTCAAGACCCGTGTTGAAGATCTAATGCAGCGTACCAACTACCAGGAAGACTACAACCGAAGAAACAACATACGCATCAGCGGAATCAAAGAATTACCAAATGGAGAAACCTGAGAGCAAACTGCCATCCGAGTCTCAACTCTGCTTCGAGACGAGCTTCAACTACCACCTATGAAGATTGAACGTGCTCACAGGGTTGGACCAATTGGACACGCTGCTCCCCGAACAATCGTTGCCAGACTCGAACACTTTGGAGACCGCGAAGCAGTTATGCGTAACGCCAGAAAGCTAAAAGGTACGGGGATATATATCAATGAAGATCTGTGTCCTGCGTCCCAAGAAATAGTCAAGAGTCAACTTCCACTAATGAAGCAAGCCCGAGCTGAAGGAAAAATTGCCTACTTTAGGCATACAAGACTTATTATCAAACCGAGAATGAGTCGACCCTTCCCGACTGCTGACGGTACGCCATCTGGTGGTGGTGACGACCCGTCGTCATCTGCTCCGGCTGGTGGGAGTTCAGTTGTTGGTGAACCCTCACAGGACGATGGAAGCGCGACGCGTAGCAGTGGTGGTGGTGCAGCCGGTGGCAACGTGACTGTTGAAGGTGAAGTGACTGCTGAATCAGGTGCGGAGAGAGGCACCTCTCAACACAAACCTCACCAATGGGACCTCAGAGACCGTAAGAAGAAATAAGACAGCGGCTGGTACTTATATTCACTCATAATACGTATACTTTAGCTACGTATTTACAATGCCACTACAATTAGATTACTTTGAATTGCCATTTACTTTTATAGATGATGATGATCTCATTAATCTTCTTAGTCTTGATTGTTCACGTTTCCCATACAATAACATCACGTTTGACCCTTTTTATTTATCAAAAGACAAGTACAACAATGAGTTAGACGTAAATCAGTCCTGTTTACTTGCAACATATCACAATATCCCCAAGTCAAATTATGTAATTTTGGATACTTTATATCCACATAATGACACTAACATAATTACATTACTAAATATGAACATTAGGTCCGTACCCACTAATTTACAGCTTTTTGTAGACTTAGTTTTAGCAAATACAGAGGTGAAGTTTGATATACTAGGATTTACTGAAACCAGACTTGACCCTGACCTTGTCAAATTATACCAATTAACAGGATACAAAATGTTTACCATGTGTAGAAATAGATACGGCGGAGGTGTAGCCATGTATATTTCTGAAGACCATCATTCTACCATATCAAATGAATTTTGCCTTGTCGAGTCTTACTTAGAATGTTTAGGTGTTGAGTGTACTGATAATTATAGAAAATATTTATTTATATGTGTGTATAGGCCTCCTGGAGGTAATATAAATATTTTTTTAGACACTTTGAATGACATTCTTGCCACAGCTAATGATAAAAAATACTTTAGTATTCATGTTTTGGGGGATTTTAATTTGGATTTGTTTAAGCATAACGATAGGTATGTATTTGATTTCTTTAATTTGATGATTTCCTTTTCTTTATTTCCACTAATCACAAGACCTACCAGAATTACAGATACAACCGCCACATTAATTGATCATATTTGGGCATCACATATTGAATCAAACTCTAATCATTACATAATACAAACAGATATAAGTGATCATTACTCAGTTGTTTCTCAATTTAAGCAATTTTAACCAAGACAAAGTGACCCCGTATATATTAATAAAAGAATTTTAACACAGACTGCATCAAATAACTTTGGTACCGATCTCTCACAGGTGAATTGAGCTGACGTATTACAGTCAAACTGTCCTAATGAAGCATATAATGCATTTTTTCTTAAATTCGACAGCTTGTTTCAAAAACATTTTCCAGAAAGAAGAATTTGTGTAAATAATAAAAAGGAACGAAGCCCATACATTACATTAGCATTAAGAAACAGTAGTAAAGAAAAACAAAGACTAGAGAGACTTTCACATAAATGGCCTTTAACATTCAAGGAACAGTATAAGCAATATAGAAATAAGCTGACAACAATTCTAAGAACAGCAAAAAACAACTATTACAAAAAACAATTAAAAGACAACCAAGGAAATCCAAAATCTCACTGGAAATCTATTAACTCTATACTTGGTAAAAATTCCAACATAACAAAGAAACAAAAAATCGAACTAAAACCATTGTGCCCTGAAATGTCAAATAAATTTAACAATCACTTCCTAAAAAGAGATGAGAACCAAAATATACTTGATGGAAATCACCTTAATTACTTGATCAATTCTTCTGCGTATTCTATGTATTTACCTCCTTCAAGCCCCACTGAAACTGAAAGATATCTACAAGCCCTTAAAACTAGCACACCTGGAATTGACGATGTGTCACCAAGAATATTAAAACACATCAACTTTATTGTCAACCTCACTGACTCACATAATCAACCTCTCATTAAGAACAGGAATTTTCCCAGACAGACTAAAAAAGGCCAAAGTGATTCCAATATACAAATCGGGCAGTAATAATGACATTAACAATTATCGCCCCATTTCCATACTACCAGCTCTCAGCAAAATATTCGAAAAAGTCATTGCAACCCGTTTGATTAATTACTTAGAAAATAATCAATTACTTTCTAAATACCAACATGGTTTTCGGGCATACCATTCAACAGAGTCAGGAATAATACAATTCACAAATAGTGTCTACAAGTACTTGGAAAAAAAACATCATGTAGTCGGGATATTTCTCGACTTATCAAAGGCCTTTGACTCTTTAAACCATCGTATATTGCGGGATAAACTTGAACATAATGGCATTAGAGGTGTACCACTGCAACTTTTTGAAAGCTATTTAAGCAATAGGTCACAGTCAGTGTATTGTAATGGTAATTATTATTCTTTAAAAACTATAACCACAGGAGTACCACAAGGATCTATTCTAGGACCATTACTTTTTCTTGTTTACATAAATGATATTGCAAATGCTAGTTCCAAGTTCAAATATACTATATATGCTGATGATACTAACTTGCTATTAGCGAATAAGGATATACTAAATTTACACAGAAGCTTAACTATAGAACTAGAATTAATTAATCAATGGATAAAAACTAACAAATTAAAACTTAATACTTCCAAAACTAACTATATCCTCTTTCAAAATCGTTCCTTAAACAATCATCTCCCTCCACTGTTCTTAGAGGGTGAAATTATTAAAAGTGTAACTCATACAAAATTCCTTGGGGTCCATATAGATGAAAGTTTGAACTGGAGCTTGCAGATAAATGATGTATATTCCAAACTATCCCGAATGTGTGGCATATTATATAAGGTACGTAATCACCTCACAATCGAAGCTATGATCAGTATATACTACACGTTGTGTTACCCTCACCTTATATATTGTGTGTCAGTATGGGCATGTACTTGGCCCTCTTTCATTAGCAAATTAAAAATAGCACAAAACAAAATTTTGAGATGTATATTTCATTTGGGTAAATTTGATTCTACAGCCAATATATTCTCAGAACACAAGCTTCTAAATTTTTACTCTATCCATAAATGCTTTCTTCTACTATACATTTTTAAAAGTATTACAAACAGCAAGGGAACTTCCATTTTTAACTTACAAGAAACCATTTACAGCACTAGAAATAATAATGTCAATTTAGTTTGTCCGCCATATCGAACAACTCTCTTCAGGAACAGCATCTTTTATTTTGGTCCTCAATTATGGAATACTTTACCAACTGACTTGAAAACTCTGTGTAATTCGGGTAGTATTCCTCAATTTAAATAAAAAATAAAAAAGTATCTATTCACGCAACAAAATCTGTAGAAATATCACTCAATAAATAATGTAGATAGTGTTAAAGTTCATGAATCTGTTTTTCTCACTTGTATACTGATGTATACTATAATGTATATTTGATGCTCCTCAGCTAAATTGTATTTTTTTTATTGAAATATATCTGTCAAGGAGCCCTGGCTCGACAGATTCATTCCAATATTTATTTAAATTGTTATGTATATATGTATATAACTGCTATGGAAATAAAACTTACTTACTTACTTACACACACACACATATGAGGGTAGCTACTCCGTAGTGTAGCGGTTAGCACGCTCAGCTCACAAGCGAGATGTCCCGGGTGCATATTGCCGAAGTCTATACGGGATCAGGGGAAATTAGAACCAATCAGCGCGCGGTGAGAGCGGGGGTGTGGGAGGGGCTTATACTCAGACGTCCACACACAATATTTACGGGTAACTTGCTCGTTTTGTGGGCAGATATTGTGCGTGACTTTATTTAAATAATATATTTGTAGAGAGAGAGAGAGAGGGAGAGAGAGAGAGAGAGAGAGAGAGAGAGAGAGAGAGAGAGAGAGAGAGAGAGAGAGAGAGAGAGAGAGAGAGAGAGAGAGAGAGAGAGAGAGAGAGAGAGAGAGAGAGAGAGAGAGAGAGAGAGCTGGAAACATTATAAGATTAATTTATTAAATATTATAATTGCATGCTGTATAATTAAGAGAGGGAGGGAGAGGGAGAGAGAGAGAGAGAGAGAGAGAGAGAAAGAGAAGGGTGGAAACTGTATAAGATGAATGAGGGAGAATGATCTGGAAGTGTGGCCTCAATCTAGACTCTACCGTAGATAACAGTATAGTTGCCACCTGCAGTCATGTCGCCAGGTGGCATATATTACGAATTGTAGCATCACTACTGATTTGTATGTGTCACTGAAGATGATACACAATAGTTTATAATCATGAATGTATAATCTACCCTGTTTCCGCGTTGTTTTAAGCTTTGTATCTGCAAGTTGTGGATCAGTAAGGGTCCTGACAGTTAGTGACCACCATCGGGATTTAAGGTACCAGGGGTCACTGCTGCAGGAGGCATTGAAGTGTACGGCGTCCTACATGGAAAGTACACAATCCACAGTGGATCGAACGGAGCTGGGGCCTGATTGACTGCTGCCTCCCAAGAAAGCGCCAGGCAAGGCTGCCGCACCACCCTTGAACCTCCACACTGTGTTCACACCATTACAAAACACACATAACATGACCTATCTATCAAGCACTAAACCTACCTCCACAAACTAGTAGTAATTAGCCATAGCTTACAGCTTTCAACTTTCCTCACAAATTCCATGCAGTTTTTCTATATTGCATGGTATCACTTCATTTCCGGCCAGCTTCGGCTGGAGGGATGGGTGGGTGGGGAGGAGCCTTCTACTTTCCTATCCTTTCGCTCTTATTATCTAGTTATCTTAGGTCCCCTTAGAGCTAGTGCACTAAGCTATAGGATAGGAAAGATCGCCACCCAGGGCAAACCCTGGGTATACAGGCAACCAATACCCACATCTGGTTAGTGTAACCAGGCTACACTTAGATCTGAAAGAAAAAGAAACACACGTCTGGCAACGCCGTGCCAATCTTGACGAGGCCGGCTGTCCGCTAGCCGGCTCGGAGCTATCATTCTTAATTTTGCCTTCATCGAGTCAACACCTACTGCGTCTCCGGTAACACGTGCTGTTTCTCTTCAGGCCATATGGTAAGCACCTGCTGTTTTTTTCGTGTTTCGTGGTGTGTTGAAGTTTTACCTCATGCTTCGTAATCCTCGTAGGGTCACGGGCATGAGTGTAGTTTATTCTTCATCCCTGGCCGGCCCAGCTGTGTCTTAATAATTTATTCGGCTGTTCTGGCTGTGGTTCTAAGCTACGCCCAG
>JACEEZ010017513.1:15000-30000 GCA_016584305.1 Chionoecetes opilio | reverse complement strand
CCACTCCTGTGCTATCTAGTATACAGAAAGAAAAAAACGTTCACCTTCCATGAAAGAATAAAAAGTTCACCTCCCAAGAAAGAATAAAAAACGTTCACCTCCCAAGAAAGAATAAAAAACGTTCACCTCCCAAGAAAGAATAAAAAACGTTCACCTCCCAAGAAAGAATAAAAAACGTTCACCTCCCAAGAAAGAATAAAAAACGTTCACCTCCCAAGAAAGAATTAAAAACGTTCACTTCCCAAGAAAAAAGAAAAAAACGTTCACCTAACAAGAAAAAAAAAAAAAACGTTCACCTAACAAAGAATAAAAAAACGTTCACCTCCCAAGAAAATAAAAGTATACACGGGTGACAGACACAGTATACACGGGTGACAGACACAGTATACACGGGTGACAGACACAGTATACACGGGTGACAGACACAGTATACACGGGTGACAGACACAGTATACACGGGTGACAGACACAGTATACACGGGTGACAGACACAGTATACACGGGTGACAGACACAGTATACACGGGTGACAGACACAGTATACACGGGTGACAGACACAGTATACACGGGTGACAGACACAGTATACACGGGTGACACAGTATACACGGGTGACACAGTATACACGGGTGACACAGTATACACGGGTGACAGACACAGTATACACGGGTGACACAGTATACAGCGGGTGACACAGTATACACGGGTGACACAGTATACACGGGTGACACAGTATACACGGGTGACACAGTATACACGGGTGACAGACACAGTATACACGGGTGACACAGTATACACGGGTGACACAGTATACACGGGTGACACAGTATACACGGGTGACACAGTATACACGGGTGACAGACACAGTATACACGGGTGACAGACACAGTATACACGGGTGACAGACACAGTATACACGGGTGACACGGGTGATAACTAACACCTCCGTTTACTCATCGTCATAAGAACATAAGAATATAAGGAAGCTAAATCAAGAAAGAATACAGAGACGTCGAACACAAAACGCCCTTTATAACACACTGGAACAAGCTCACTATATAACATGTAATAGGCAGTCAGCCCTTCCCCCTCATGAGAACAACAGGGAAGCTACAAGAGGCCGTGAGACCTACACGAGGTAGTTCCTGTTACTTAACACTGCCTACATCCACCTTTCATCCCCATCCATGAAATTGTCTAGCCTCCTTTTAAAACTCCCTATTGACTCCGCACTAACTACCTGATGACTGAGTCCATTCCCATCATTCACCACCCTATTTGTGAACCAGTTTTTTCCTATTTCTTTTTTAAATCTACCTTTTTCCAGTTTGAATCCGTTACTTCTTGTTCTACCCTGGTTACTAGCCATAAGAACTTTTCCTACCTCTCCTTTATTGTATCCCTTTCACCACTTCAATACTTCCATCAGGTCGCCCCTTACTCTACGCCTCTCGAGTGAGTATAAATCGTCACAGGGTCTGAACAAATTAAAGTCGCTCTCATGAACAGTACAGCTTAATAACACTGATTATTTTATTGGTGAAACGTTACCATTAAACTTATATGAGAAGCGAGACTTAGTCATTAATTAAAAGACTAATATGTATTCTCTCTCTCTCTCTCTCTCTCTCTCTCTCTCTCTCTCTCTCTCTCTCTCTCTCTCTCTCTCTCTCTCTCTCTCTCTCTCTCTCTCTCTCTCTCTCTCTCTCTCTCTACCCTTGCTTCAATATTAACTCAGCCTCTAGGGAAGAAATCGCCAAGAGGCATTAGCACAGCGAAGGGAATAAAAAAAATAGAAATTCCTCTGTAGCCAACCCTAGTTTCTCCCTGCCCTTGTTTCTCCACTCTTACTCCACCTCTTCTTCCTCAAGTGTTTTTCCTCCGATCAGCAGCGGTAACTTTTGAGTGAACTTTTTTTTGGGGTAACTTTTGAGTTTGGCAAATAGAGTGTCATTCTCTTAGGCTGTATTTGTTACTTGTTATTATTATCATTATCATTATTGTTGTTACTTGTTTGTTACTTGTATTTGCCTTGTTACTTGAGACCGAACAGACCTCAATGGCAAATTAGGCACATTAATAACTAAATGGGACACACCCACACACACCACACACACACACACACACATACACACACACACACACACATACACACATTTCTCCCTTGCCCTACTTTTACGGACGTGTGAGTTTGCTACCTTAATCCCCCGCCATTAGACACGAGGCGAGAAGGATGAAGGAGGGAGTTCTGAGCCCCGAGTTGTCATCAGGAATGGGAATATCGGGCAAGGGTTGGAATGGGAATGTTAACTTTTTTCATTCTCACCACCTCGATACCACCACCATTACCATCATTCCTACCACCATACCATCATCGCCATCACTGCATATCTCCTCCTCCTCCTCCTCCTCCTCCTCCTTCGAAATAAGAGATCCTGCTTAACAAACCTACTCGATTTTTTTAATGTCATTTATTCAAACTGGGACGCTAAAATTCCCTCGGATGTAATATACCTTGATTTTCAGAAAGCCTTCGATACAGTTCCACATAAGCGACTGTTGACCAAGCTAAGGGCACATGGCATAGGAGAGCAATTATGTTCATGGATTGGCGATTGGCTTTCAAATCGTAAACAACGGGTAGTAATAAATGGTGAGGCATCTGATTGGTTAGATGTCACTAGTGGGGTGCCTCAGGGCTCGGTCTTGGGTCCTACTCTTTTTCTGATATATATCAACGATCTGGACTGCGGACTTGTATCTAAAATATCAAAATTTGCAGATGACACCAAATTAGGCGGTAAAGCATATACTAGAGAAAACTGCGAACTCATACAAAGTGATCTTGACAAACTATCAGATTGGAGTGATAAATGGCTATTAAAATTCAATTCCGATAAATGTAAAGTAATGCATATAGGCAACGATAACCTCAAATATAACTATCAAATGCAAAATAAATCGTTAACTGAAGTACAGCAGGAAAAGGATCTAGGTGTCATCATCAGTAATGATCTGAAAACCAGTTCGCATTGCCTAGCTGCCAGTAAAAAGGCATATATGATGTTGGGCTTTATTAAACGTAACTTTGAACATAAAACTCCGAAAGTAATGACACAATTATACACGTCCTTGGTTAGGCCGCACTTGGAATATGCCGTTCAATTCTGGTCGCCCTGTTTCGTAAAAGATCAAGCCAAATTGGAATCAGTGCAAAGAAGAGCAACCAAACAAAATTCCATCTCTGCGAAATTCATCTTATGAAGAGAGACTGCGGAAACTTAATATGTTTTCCTTAAAGGATCGTAGAATCCGTGGGGACTTGATAGAAACCTTTAAGATCCTAAAAGGTTTTGATGTCATTAATCAAGAGGACCTATTCGAGCTTTCAACTCAAGTGACAACAAGAAATAATGGTTTAAAACTAAACGGTCAACGTTGCATCACCGATCTCCGTAAAAATTATTTCAATGTTAGAGTCGTTGATCGATGGAATAAGTTACCAGCAAATGTTGTCGGAGCCAACACAATAACTACATTCAAAAACAGACTTGACGCGCACTGTAAAGTAAATGGGTATTGATAGTGCGAATTCGTATCTAGTCCCCCGTATCGATTAGTTGTAGTGGTAGTGGTAGTTGTAGTTAGTATTTTTCATATCCTATCATTCTGCACTATGAAACTTCCATGTTCCTATCCTCTTTAGGGACATGGTATCATTTTCCAACTGTTTTCTTACAAGTAGTTGATAGTTAGTAGTATGTAGTTCAGCAGGTACCTCGCTATGGACCAATAGGTCTCCTGGTGTCTGTTACTCCTATGTAATCCTATGTAATCCTCCTCCTCCTCCTCAAAGGGATTTGATGTCATTAATCAAGAGAACCTATTCGAGCTTTCAACTCAAGTGACAACAAGAAATAATGGTTTAAAACTAAACGGTCAACGTTGCATCACTGATCTCCGTAAAAATTATTTCAATGTGAGAGTCGTTGATCGATGGAACAAGTTACCAGCAAATGTTGTCGGAGCCAACACAATAACTACATTCAAAAACAGACTTGACGCGCACTGTAAAGTAAATGGGTATTGATAGTGCGAATTCGTATCTAGTCCCCCGTATCGATTAGTTGTAGTGGTAGTGGTAGTTGTAGTTAGTATTTTTCATATCCTATCATTCTGCACTATGAAACTTCCATGTTCCTATCCTCTTTAGGGACATGGTATCATTTTCCAACTGTTTTCTTACAAGTAGTTGATAGTTAGTAGTATGTAGTTCAGCAGATACCTCGCTATGGACCAATAGGTCTCCTGGTGTCTGTTACTCCTATGTAATCCTATGTAATCCTCCTCCACCTCCTCAAAGGGATTTGATGTCATTAATCAAGAGAACCTATTCGAGCTTTCAACTCAAGTGACAACAAGAAATAATGGTTTAAAACTAAACGGTCAACGTTGCATCACTGATCTCCGTAAAAATTATTTCAATGTGAGAGTCGTTGATCGATGGAACAAGTTACCAGCAAATGTTGTCGAAGCCAGCACAATAACTACATTTAAAAACAGGCTTGACTCGCACTGTAAAGTAAATGGGTATTGATAGTGCCCTGCGAATTCATATTTAGTCCCCCGGATCGATTAGTTGTAGTGGTAGTGGTAGTTGTAGTTAGTATATTTCATACCCTATTTTTCTGCACTACGAAACTTCCATGTTCGTATCCTCTTTAGGGACATGGTATCATTTTCCAACTGTTTTCTTACAAGTAGTTGATAGTTAGTAGTATGTAGTTCATCAGATACCCTCGTCATGGACCAATAGGTCTCCTGGTGTCTGTTATTCCTATGTAATCCTATGTAATCCTCCTCTTCTTCTTCTTCTTCTTCCTTCAGATCGGAGAAAGCGTGATTTGCAACATGATACAGGTTTTTGCAGACAGCTTGGTCACACACACACACACACACACACACACACACACACACACACAACACACACACACACACACACACACACAACACACACACACTATGTCATCAAGTATCACCCCAGAGGACAATGTTTCACCTGAGTACACCTTTCATTACCCTGTACACATTTACACACCCCTCCTTCCCTTCCCTTCCCTTCCCTCACCCCTTTCCCTTCCCTCACCCCTTCCCTTCTCTCACCCTTCCCTCCCTTCTCTCACCCTTCCCTCCCTCACCCCTTCCCTTCTCTCCCCCTTCCCTCCCTCCCTCCCTCCCTCCCCATACAACTTTTCATAAATGTTCTCTTCACCCCCACTCGTGTCTCTATCCCCCTCCACCTCCCCTCCACCACCTCCTTCCTCCACCTCCACACACCCTCCACCAGGCCGGATACCACCACCCCCCTCCACGCTCGCTCAATTAATCCACCCGGGTCAATTTCATGTCGGCCGAGCGGTCTCAATTACCAGAGCAATTAAGTCGTTGATCCAGCAGTCCCGACGTAACATTTTTTTTTTTCTCTCTCTCTCCTCTCTCTCTCCTCTCCTCTCTCTCTCTCCTCTCTCTCTCTCTCTCTCTCTCTCCTCTCTCTCTCTCTCTCCTCTCTTCCTTCTCTNCTCTCTCTCTCTCTCTCTCTTCTTCTCTCTCTCTCTCTCCCCCCCCCCTTGCTTCAATCTTAACTCAGCCTCTAGGGAAGAAATCTCCAAGAGGCATTAGCACAGCGAAGGGAATAAAAAAAATAGAAATTCATCTGTAGCCAACCCTAGTTTCTCCCTGCCCTTGTTTCTCCACTCCTACTCCACCTCTTCTTCCTCAAGTGTTTTTCCTCCGATCAGCAGCGGCAACTTTTGAGTGAACTTTTTTTGGGGGTAACTTTTGAGTTTGGCAAATAGTGTGTCATTCTCTTAGGCTGAATTTGTTACTTGTTATTATTATCATTATCATTATTGTTGTTACTTGTTTGTTACTTGTATTTGCCTTGTTACTTGAGACCGAACAGACCTCAATGGCAAATTAGGCACATTAATAACTAAATGGGACACACCCACACACACACACACCCACACACCCACACCCACACCCACACACACACACACACACACCCACACACACACACACACAAACACACACACACACACACACACACACACACACACACACACCCACACACCCACCCACACACACACACACACACACACACACACACACACACACACACACACACACACACACACACACACACACACACACACACACACACACACACACACACACACACACACACACACACACACACCCTATGTCATCAAGTATCACCCCAGAGGACAATGTTTCACCTGAGTACACCTTTCATTACCCTGTACACATTTACACGCCCTCCTTACCTTCCCTTCCTCTACTTCCCTCCCTCCTCCCCTCCCTCACTCCCTCTCTCCCTCTCTCCCTCCATCCCTCCCTTCCCTCCTCCCTCCCTCCCTCCCTCCCTCCCTCCCTCCCTCCCCTCCCCTCCCCATACAACTTTTCATAAATGTGCTCTTCACCCCACTCGTGTCCTATCTCCCTCCACCTCCTTCCTCCACCTCCACACCCCCTCCACCAGGCCGGATGACCCCCCCCCCCTCTCCACGCTCGCTCAATTAATCCACCCGGGTCAATTTCATGTCGGCCGAGCGGTCTCAATTCGAGAGAACTGGAACCCAAAATGCCAGGGGTCGCTGGCAGTTTTAACTCACTTTTTTGATAATAAGTTGGTCTACTGAAAAACAAAATATGGGCTTATTCCACTGCACTTAAAACACAAACGTATAATATTAAGAACGATTTTCTTTTATATGTATATTGTATAGAAGCCTGATTCTGTAAAACATTGTATATAACCAAATAACCGAGGTTATAGTTGAGGAGGCGAGGTAAATGCTACTCTATGATATTATATAGTCAATAACGAATGTTTAGAAGTTATCTATACCTAGGCAGTCATATTTTCCTGTTATTATTGTGTATCAATCAGATAGAAAGCCTGGAAGTGCAATGAGTCGACGCGTGAAGTCGTAATGTTTTGATTCAATCTCCCCGCCACAATCTCCCCGCCCACCAGGTTTATGGAACTGTCGCCGATAGGAACTGTCGCCGAAGCATCAAACGAGAACTGTCGCCGACAGTGGAACGCTCGCCGACGCGGAAATTCTCGGCGACAGTTCCATTTGGAATAGATGTAAAAGAAGAGTAAAGGGGTTTTAGGAACGGGCCCTTCATGGAAGACTATAAAAGGGGTTCTGCCCCCAAACCCCAGAAAAAGCCCATGAAACGGGGCGTCTAGCGTTTCAAAGGGGGGATTTCTCAATTTGAAAAACTTTAAACGCCCCTAAAGTAGCCGTCGGGCTGTCCTCCCTTTCCCGTTTTTTTTTTTTTTACTATAAAAGGCTTATTTTATTTTTTTAAAAAAGGTTTTTTCTTACAAATTGCGGGATTAAAAATTAGTATTAAAAAAGGATTTTTCTTTTTTATGAAAAGCATTATAGTTATTTTTCTGGTTCCCCCAAGGGTAAAAAAATAGCCAAGGGGAGGCGCCTAAAAAAGCGGTAGGGGTCACAAGAAAAAAGAAACCCCCCCCAAAGGGTGGGGTGTTGAGGAATTTAGGCGGAAAGGGAATATTTTCTTTCTAAAACCGGGCCCCATCCTCTCCTCCCTAGAAATATTGAAAAATGTGATTGTGGGCTAAAAGGGGTTGGGGGTTTAGATGAGATGTGGGGTATTTTTTTAGAAGTTGATAAAAAAAAGGAATAACTTGGCCCCTACTTCAAAGTGGGGTGGGGGGCGGGGATGACCCCGGGGTTTAAAAGGGGGGAGGGGGTGACCTACCCCCCGGGTGCCCACAACCCTTTTGAGCCCAAAAAACAAAGGGAAAACTCCCAAGGGGCCCCGGTAGTTTTTACGTACACGTGGTAGTTCCTTCAACAATTTTGATACATTTTAAAACATCCACCTTTCACCCAAGGGCACTTTTTTTCAAGACAACAATATATTTTTTTCCCGTTTTTTTTCGGGCCCAATTAAATTTTTAAAGATGCCATTTGCCCCACCAAAAATTTGAAAGAATGGTGGCCCAACTAGGGGTTGCCAAAACTACCTAACACAGTTTTCTAAAACCGGGGTGGAAATTTCAGGTTTTTAAAGGGTGGAAATTTATCCGGGGGGACATCTAAATTACTCCCGTAGATAACATTTTAAAGTCGCCAGGAAAATTTTTTTTTCGTTTACAGACGTGTGGTGGCGTTTAATTTACTCCCCGAAATATAACAGTCAAGTCGCCCCCTGCAATCATGTCCCCCAAATGCCCCCAAATATTACGAATTATGAAATTACTATGATTTTTATGTCCCACTGAAGATGATAACAGTGTTTTATAATCATGACTGTAAAATTTCTACTCTTTTTCAGTTTTGTTTTAGAAAATTGTATCTGAAAGTAAAAGAGGGGGTTTCCCAAATTTAAACAAAACGCTTTTTTTTTTTTTCGTCCCGACGACGCCCAGGGGGTACGCCCTCAGTCAATAAACACTAGATGGCGACTTAAACTTTTTGGGTCCCCCAACTTTGTAGTATTTTTGTAATATTTTCATTTATAGCCATAATAGCCCCACGGATAAAAGACAAAAAATTCCACAGATTTCCCCAAAGATACCCCCCTTCTGCTTTCCTGAAATAAAGGGAAATGTAAAAATTAATTTATTAACGCCCCCACAGCCCTGAAAAACAGAAAAAAAAAGTTGCCCCTGGCGACTTTACTTTTTATCACGGTTTTTTCTCCCACCCCGGGATTTCGGGAAAAATTAAAAGGGGCTATCGGGAGATCTTTTCCCTTTTGTGTTTCATCTGTGTCATAGTATGGCTTTAAATGAAAAAATTTAAAAAAAATATCTACAAAGGGGGTACCAACAGTAGAGTCGCCATCTAGTGTTTATTTTATAGGCCCTCCCGCTGTCGTCGTCCCCCAAAAAAAAAATTTGCGTAGCAAAATTTTGAAACCGTCAACTTGCAGATACAAAGAATAAAAACAACCCCGGGAAACAGGGTAGATTAACAGCCCTAAATTTTTAAACTACTGTGTTTTCATTTCAGGGGCCCACAAAAAATCATATGATGCAAAAATTTCGTAATGTATGGCCCCTGGCGATCCCCGGGGTTGGGGGGGGGACCTTTACTTTTATCTACGGTAGAAATTTAGCCCGACAAAAAAAATTTTTTTCTTTGATTTCCCGAGTTCAGCTTTGACTTCTTTTTTTTTTTAAAGGGTTTAAAATATTAGAGGGGATAGTGTCAAATATACTTGTTATTAAGAAGTAAATGTTGTTTTTTTGGGTTATTTTTTTTTTCTTCACCAAATAAAGGGGGGAAAAATCCGGTGGTTGAACAGGGGGAAGGGGGAAACCCAACCCGAACAAAGGTTTTGGGAAAAAACTGAAAATTTTAAAATAAATAAAAAACCCCAAATTCCCCGGAAAGGAAATTTAATTTAAAAAAAGGGCAGTCAAAAACTCACCACTTTACAAAAACCCCAACCCCTACCTACCCCTTATTTCTCACAATCCCTACCCCCACCACTCATTTCTCCACATCCATACCTCACCCCTCATTACTCCACACCCCTACCTCACCACTCATATTCCAAAAACATCCATCCCCACCACTTATTAAACACAAATCCTACCTCACCAAATCATTACTCAACACCATACTCACCACTCTTACTCACAATCCATACCTCAAACCCCTATTTTCTCACAACATCCTACCTCACCCTCATTACTTTACACACCCCCTACCTCAAACCCCTCTTACTCCCCCATCCCTACCTCCCCCCCTCATTTCTCACACAAACCCAACCCAAAACCCCTCATTACTCCCCCACCCATATCTCCCACTCATTTCTCACACACCCATACCTCACCATTCATTACTCACAAAACCTACCTCACCACCATTACTCACACAAACCAACCCCACCACTCATTACTCAATCCCTACCTCCCAGTCATTACTCCCACACTCATTACCACAATCACAAACCCCACCACTCATTACTCCCCCCACTCATTATTACCACAATCTAAACCCCACCACTCATTTCTAAAATCCATACCTCACCCCTCATTACTCACACACTCATTATTACCACACTCATACCTCAACCCCCTCATTTTCTACCACATCCAACCTCACCCCCATTACTCCCCACACTCCCTACCTCACCACTTTTTACAACTACTCACTCACTCAAATCGCTTTTAAAAACCGTGAAATTTTATCGACTATTTAAAAAAATTTTTTGTTTTTAAACAATTTAAGAATGTTTTTTAAGTAAATTTAAAAAAATAAAAGGCCTAATAAAAAGTCGCCAAAATATACTAAAAAACCCCCGAATGTCGGGGGTTTGGCTGCCTTCAGTATATCAGTGTTCTTTTAATGCAAGTACATTTTTTTATTACTATATTTTTTTTTAAAACTATTTTTTTATTTTTTAAAATTTTTTATCTATTTTATCGGGGGGCCCCTAAATGCCGGGGGCCTTGGGGGGGGGGTGCTGGGCCCCATTTAAAACCCCAATTGTTAAAACCGCCACCCGGCCCCTGGTTCCCCAAAATGGGCTTTTCCACGCGGTCTGACTCGCACCCGGGGTTTTAAACCCCCCCGGTGCGAGCTTGGAGCTCATAAAAACCCATCTTTGGGTAATGCTGGGGGCCCCACCCCACCAACCCCCCCCATCCCCTTTCTCAAGGGGGAACCCGTAATTTATCCGGGGAAAAAAAACCCCGTAATGAATGGGACCGGGGACGAAATTCCCGACACAGATTTTTCCCGACGCTGCGTGTGTAACCCACCGAGGGTGTCCCCGGGTGGTGTTGTGTGTGTGTGTGTGTGTGTGTGGGGTGTGTGTTGGGGTTTTGTGTGTGTGTGTGTGTGTTTTTTTTTCCTCATAAAAGGGTTTGGGCCCAAATGCCAAAATTTTTTTTTTTTTTTTTTTAGTTTATATATGTAATCATAAAATGCTTGGGGGGCGATTTCGAACGGGTTTCCAAAAGGGGGCTGGGTGTGTGTTATATAATATTTTATGTATATAATATTAATTTATATTATTATATAGAAGGGTAGAAGAGGGGGGGGGGGAAGAGAGAAGAGGGGAGGGGAGGAGAGAGAGAGAAGAGAGAGAGAGAGAGAGAGAGAGATATATGAAAATATTAAAATATATAATAAAATTTTCATCTCTCTCTCCTCTTCTCTCTTTTCTCTCTTCTCTCTCTCTCCTCTCTCTCTCTCTCTCTCTCTCTCTCCCCTCTCCCCTCTCCTCCTCCTCTCTCTCTCTCTCTCTCTCTCTCTCTCCTCTCTCTCTCCTCTATTGGTGGGGGGTGGTTGTATATATATAATTTACACCCACACACCAGACCCCTTTGGAAATCCGTTCGGTTTTTTACCCTCAAAATTTATTATTACATAAAAAAAAATTAAATAAATAAAAACGTACACTAAACCCTAGTTTAAAACTAAAGGGGGCACCCCGCCAATGTCGGGCCCGTGCGCCATATATTGTGGGAATTTTAGCATCAAATATTTTAGTGTCCCCGTGCCAAGAAGATGATCACAGTAGTTTATATAATTGTATATTCTACCCTGTTTCAGCGTTGTTTTATGCCTTGTATCTGCAAGTATATTCGGTTTCAAATTTCGCTACTCGTTTTCTTTTTCGGGCAACGACGACGGTGGGAGGACACTCCCAGTGGGACACCCCCAGTGGGGGGGAAGGGGCGGGTAGGGTATATTCTTCCGCGCTAATCTCCAATGAGGCGGCGTCAGGAGGAGGCTGTAGACAACTTTACATGTATATTTCTCCTATTCAAAGTCTTTGATAGTTCAAGTTATTGCTGGAAGCTCATATATATATATATATATATGTTCGTGGCTCCTATATGTCTGTCTCGAACAAGGATGAAATAGAGGAGGAAAGGATGGAATGAGAGAAGGAGAGAATTAAGGAGAGGGAGGTGAAGGTGTCTTCAAGACACCTAGGGCCGTACTATTGCGATCGCCTTGCGTCGCTTGCGATGCTGCGCCAGGTCAAGTCTCCAAGGGGGCGGAGTCAGGAGAAGGGTGTTGACAACTTTACAAGTATATTTCTCCCACTGAAAGCCTTTGATAGTTCAAGTTATTGCTGGTATGTAATCCCTGAATGCAGAAACATGATTAAAAGCTTATTAAATGATATATTGGGTACTGTAATATCAAGATCAAGAACTAGAACTGTCGCCGATAATTGGAACTCCCGCCGACGTGAAAAATTGGAACAGTCGCCGATATCGGCGACAGTTCCTATCGGCGACAGTTCCAGGTACCGCCCACCACTCCCCGCCGCGGCACGTCGCCTCCACAATTATAACCTACATTGTCGCAGCAGCAAAACAAAGTTTTCGATTTTCGGCATTCATCGCCTTTTTCCAAGGCAGCATATATGTATTTTACAGCTTTGCCATACGCAGGCAGTACTGTTTGAAAACATTTAGAAACGTCCAAATTCATGTCACCAAATATAATGTAAAAAAGAAGACTATATTTTCGGTATTCAGATGCTCATATGTTTCGGCGAAATTAATTAAATGAAAAACGTTCCATCGTAAACACAGTAGACCAATTTAGTTAAAACTTCCAGAGAACACTATTTTTCGGTATTCAGAGCGGTGCATCATTTTTATCGCGAAATTAATTTTGAAAATTAGCGCAGTCCAAACACAGTAGACCACCTTTGATTTAAAACTCCAGCGACCACTGGCATTTCTCTTTCAGAGCTTG
The DNA here is from genome assembly GCA_016584305.1 of Chionoecetes opilio. Taxonomy (NCBI): domain Eukaryota; kingdom Metazoa; phylum Arthropoda; class Malacostraca; order Decapoda; family Majidae; genus Chionoecetes; species Chionoecetes opilio. The sequence continues at coordinate 17,199 of JACEEZ010017513.1, read as the reverse complement.
GTTCAGCTAGCGTTGATCCGCAGTCCCGCCCGTACATTTTTTCTCTCTCTCTATCTCTCTCTCTCTCTCCTCTCTCTCTCTCTCTCTCTCTCTCTCTCTCTCTCTCTCTCTCTCTCTCTCTCTCTCAAATGAAGAGTCGAGGTTTCATACCTGCTCTGAATCCTTATCAAAACGTGTGTGTGTGTGTGTGTGTGTGTGTGTGTGTGTGTGTGTGTGTGTGTGTGTGTGTGTTTCCCCTCTCATATGAAAGGAAGGGAAGGAGGAAAACTAGATCTGCTGTTATTGGATCACTAATAATATTCGCAATTTTATTTCCATAGATTCTTTCACTCTAAATTATTGTCAAGTGTATTTACCTTGACGATTTATTTCACAGCATTTCGTTCTTTTCCAAATATCGTTTCGTTTCACTTGCACTCGTATGGTTAAATTTTCATTATCAGTAAAAATATTCAAACTTTTCATTATTTTGTCTACCTTTACACGCACGTCATGATTATTTTTTCTTATGGAGATGTTTTAGTATTCATATTTCATTACCATTGATATCTTTCACTTCCTATAGACTTCGTTTTTCTTTCATTCTAGTTTTATTCCTCCACCTTACAATCTTTCTTTTACCATTACCTTTTTTATTATATTTACAATTTGTATATATTTATCATATTTAAAAAAAAATTGGATCACCTGAAGATCCGTCACCCCAGAGTTTGGCAGGGTGACGGATCTTCAGTGGGATATCCTGGGGTGACGGTTCTTCAGGTGGGAAATCCTGGGGTGACGGATCTTCAGGTGGGAAATCCTGGGGTGACGGATCTTCAGGTGGGAAATCCTGGGGTGACGGATCTTCAGGTGGGAAATCCTGGGGTGACGGATCTTCAGGTGGGAAATCCTGGGGTGACGGATCTTCAGGTGGGAAATCCTGGGGTGACGGATCTTCAGGTGGACCTTCTGGGGTGACGGATCTTCAGGTGATCCCTAATTTTGTTCATACGAGTAAGTGAGAGTAGTGGAAAGTAGAGTAACACGACACTACTTCTTGTGACCTTTGACGCTTAGTATCGCTTCATAAAGGTAAAGATGTGGTCACCTGATCAGGTGAAAGGTAAAGATGTGGTCAGGATCACCTGAAGATCCTGAAACCTGAAGGTGGACATTCTGGGGTGACAGTTCTTCAGGTGGGGTCATTTAATTAATGTGGGGTCAAGACCTGATCTGACTTAACCTTGCAAATGAGGTCAGGTCAAATGGATAAAAGGGAGGAGTCAGGTGGCAACACCTGGGGTGACAGTTCTTCAGGTGAGGTCACTTAATTAATGTTGAGTCAAGACCTGATCTGACTTAACCTTGCAAATGAGGTCAGGTCAAATGGATAAAAGGGAGGAGTCAGGACCCTCCAGTCAGGTAGGAGGACTATATAAAAGTTTGTGGGCTAAACAAAATGTAATCATAGGAGTCCGTCGACCATGGCACGCAACACCTTCCAAACTACTGTCCTGTCGCTGTTGTCTGATGATTCCACTATAGTTATTCGGTGGCTTCAACAAAACAGACTTTTAAAGCGTGAAATGAAGTGTGATACTTGTGATCAGTGGATAAATTGGACAAAATACTCCAGATCGAAGGATGGTTTTCCGTGGAAATGCCAAACTAAAGACTGCCTGAAGTATAAATCCACTAAGTCTATAAGAATTGGATCTTTTTTTGCCCGTTCTCGAATTTCACTTCAGCAATGGGTTCATGTTATGTATCTTTGGAGCGAGCGTCTTGGAGAAACAGCAGCAGGCCGTCAGGTGAACCTATCTGAGAAAACAATGGTGGACTGCTACAGCTTTTTTCTGGAGGTCTGTACTGTGTACTTTGAAGCAAACCCAATCAAGCTTGGCGGACCTGGGATCACCGTAGCAATTGATGAATCTTGCTTCTCCCATAAGCAGAAACACCATCGTGGACGTGCACCACACTCTCCTATTTGGGTGTTCGGTATCGTCGACACGAGAACGAGCCCGGCAATTGGCTACATGGAAATTGTCGAGACAAGGGATGCTGCCACACTTCTTCCAATAATACGCAAAGTGGTTGACCAAGGATCAGTCATTCACAGTGATGAGTGGAGAGCATACCGCAACATTCAAGGTCTTGGATACACGCACAGGACTGTAAACCACTCAGTCAATTTTGTGGCTGTGAATACTGGTG
>JACEEZ010017513.1:0-10000 GCA_016584305.1 Chionoecetes opilio | reverse complement strand
GGCAGGAGGACGTCGGGTTCATCACGTGCGTCGACTACCTGCACAACCTGACACTGCGGTACGGGCGTTGTATCGAGGCGGCGAAGGATCCCCGCTACAGCGTGCGCGGCTACTTCAAGTGGGTGGAACGCTGCTACGGCTACTGCGGCGAAGTGCAGAACCCCAGCCAGGAGGACGACGACAGTGATGCCGAGGACGACTACTACTCGGCCCTCGAAGAGGGAACCGATTCCGAGGAAGACTACTACTCGGCCCTCGAAGAGGGAACCGATTCCGAGGAAGACTACTACTCGGCCCTCGAACCCGAAATCGATTCGGAGGACGACCACTACTCGGCCCTCGAGGACGAATATTCCCCTCCGATCGAAGAGGAAGAGTGGTATGCCGATGACGAATATTCTCCTCAGATCGATGAGGAGGAACGCGATGAAGAATATTACCCTCAGATCGATGAGGAAGAGTGGTTTGCCGATGACGAATATTCCCCTCAGATCGATGAGGAAAGGAAAAAACGCGATGAAGGAAATAATATTCCCTCAGATCGATGGGGGTGGAACCCCCCGGGAACGGGGGAAAAAATTCACCTCAGATCGATGAGGAACGCGGTGAAGAATATTCACCTCAGATCGATGAGGAGGAATGCGATGAAGAATAATCCCCTCAGATCGATGAGGAGGAACGCGATGAAGAATATTCCCCTCAGATCGATGAGGAGGGACGCGATGAAGAATATTCCCCTCAGATCGATGAGGAGGAATGCGATGAAGAATATTCCCCTCAGATCGATGAGGGACGCGATGAAGAATATTCCCCTCAGATCGATGAGGAGGGACGCGATGAAGAATATTCCCCTCAGATCGATGAGGAGGGACGCGATGAAGAATATTCCCCTCAGATCGATGAGGAGGGACGCGATGAAGAATATTCCCCTCAGATCGATGAGGAAGAGGGTATTAGCCATGACGAATTCCCCTCAGATCGATGAGGAGGAACGTATAGCAGCGTGAGTCTCCTCCTTCAACCGACGACGACGACGAGGAGCAGTCGAACTTTTGGGATGACGTGTTGGACTGTGTCAGCGTGGTGACTTGTGCGGTGCTCGTGTACCAAGCGTGGCTGGAATACTCGAGCTTCTACCACTATAACTGAGGCCAAGGAACCAACCACAGTCTACATGACAACCAACAAAAGAACACGCGAATTTTTGTACTAAATGAATCTCGAATGCTGCCCCGTTGAAAGGCTAATAAATAAATCTTGCAAAATTTATCGAAATTAAATGTTTTGGAGTTTACATTAGAGTGTTTTAATGATTAACTATAATGATTGAGTAGAGAAAAATATTAAGTTTCAAGCAAGGAAAACTTATCTTACATTTTGAATCATCTTATTATCAGGTCTATTTAAAACAGACCTTTGTTTGGCATGAATGATCGAAAAATACAATGATAGGCTACTACTACTACTACTACTACTACTACTACTACTACTACTACTACTACTACTACTACTGCTACTACTACTACTACTACTACTACTACTACTATTACTACTACTACTACTACTACTAACTACTACTGCTACTACTTGATGTGTTCTATCCAATGCCATTATCAGAAGTCAATTATCTCTTGTAGTTTTTGAGATATTTAATAGTATGTCAAAAATACAGCAATACAATTTTCTCACTTATTTAAACTCCAAATTAATTTTACTAGGGCTCATTAAAAAGGCCTTCTCAAGCTATATCTTTACTCTTTAAAAGTATTTTCCTGTAAACCTCATAGTTTTTTAGTTATTTAAGAACACGATTTTTTTTATAAAATCAAAGGTGTACCTCTTTTTTGAGATACCTATTATACCAATAGGTAAAATATCTCAAACTTAACGTTTGTTTGTTGTTACCCTTTTAATGTTTCCTCTAGGACTCATAATTTCATTGGAAAACAAAAATATTTAAACCTAACCAAACCAAACCTATAATATAAGATCCAGGTATTTTCACATAATTTATTAAAGTATCTCTTAGGAGATTATTAGGGGTATATTATTGTACCCCTATTAAGGGTATATAATATCCTACCCCTCCAATTATATATACTCTTAATAGGGACCATTAAATAGGGTATTAACATCAGATATATTTCACCCTATTTTTCCTTATAAAAAATAAAAGCATTTTACTCCGTAACTATTAGGCCGAGAGTAAAAATGCCTAAAAGCAAAGTTGTTAAGGTTGATGTGTTTTATCCAATACCATTATCAGAAGTCAATTATCTTTTGTAGTTTTTGAGATATTTAATAGTACTATGTCAAAAAAACACCAATACAATTTTCTCATATTTAAACTCCAAATTCATTTTGCTATGGCTCATTAGAAAGGCCTTCTCAAGATCTATCTTTACTCTTTCATAAAAATTTCCTGTAAACCTCATAGTTTTCGAGTTATTTAAGAAAATAAGAATTTTTACTGAAAATCAAAGGTGTACCCCTTTTTTGAGATACCTATTATACCAATAGGTAAAAACACCTCAAACTTAACGTTTGTTTGTTATTACCCTATTAATGTTTCCTCTAGGACTAATAATTTCATTGGCAAAACAAAAACATTTAAACCTAACCAAACCAAACCAAACCAAGGTTTAACCAAACCTATAAGATCCAAGTATTTTCACAAAATTTATTAAAGTATCTCTTAGGAGATTATTAGGGGTATATTATTGTACCCCTATTAAGGCTATATAATATCCTGCCCCTCTAATTACATATACTCTTAATAGGGACCATTAAATAGGGTATTAACATCACAGATATATTTCACCCTATTTTTCCTTATAAAAGCATTTTACTCAGTAACTATTAGGCCGAGAGTAAAAATGCATGAAAGCAAAGTTGTTAAAGTTGATGTGTTCTATCCAATGCCATTATCAGAAATCAATTATCTCTTGTAATTTTTGAGATATTTAACAGTATGTAAAAAATACACCAATAAAATGTTCTCACTTACTTAAACTCCAAATTCATTTTGCTAAGGCTCATTAGAAATGCCTTCTCAAGGTCTATCTTTACTCTTTCGAAGAAATCTCTTGTAAACCTCATAGTTTTCGAGTTATTTAACGAAATATGAATTTTTACTGCAAATCAAAGGTGTACCCCTTTTTTGAGATACCTATTATACCAATAGGTAAAAACACCTCAAACTTAACGTTTGTTTGTTATTACCCTATTAATGTTTCCTCTAGTACTAATAATTTCATTGGCCAAATTTTTTTTTTTTTACCTAACCTAAGCAAACCTATATATAAGATCCAGGTATTTTCCCATAATTTATTAAAGTATCTCTTAGGAGATTATTAGGGGTATATTATTGTACCCCTATTAAGGGTATATAATATCCTACCCCTCTAATTGTATAATGCTCTTAATAGGTACTATTCAATAGGGTATTAACATCAGATATATTTCACCCTATTTTTCCTTACAAAATCATTTTACTCCGTAACTATTAGGCCTAGAGTAAAAATGCATAAAATCAAAACGTCGCCACTCGTTTAATAGTTTCGTAATTTGTTCATACTATGACACATATAGCCATAATATGACACAGATGAAGACACAAAATGACACAGACTCTTCAGATAGCCCCTTCTAACGGTCCTGAAATCATGGATGTAAAAATGTAAGTATTTACGCACCAGACTTCTGTAAAAATAAAATAAACGTTGTCTGGCGACTTAAGTGTTATCTACGGTAATGGTTATGATAAGGATTGATTGATTTATGGCCAAAAAGGGGGAAATGTGCCAGACATCAGAAATAAGGAATGATAAGGAATGTATATGCATGTAAAGGATATGTAGGCTATGTGTGTGTGATAAGGAAAATAAGTCCTGCGAAGTGATGTTTCAGCCTCGGGAAATACTGGGAAACAGACACCTGGAGTTATAAGAGGAAAGAAAGGAAGGGAAAAAAATTGTATATCGCTAAGGGAGTAAAATAATCTACGGAAATGAGACGTCCATGTATAATAAGAGGAAAGAAAGAAGAGGAAACAAACACCTGGGCAGACATTCAGAGAGAGGTTTAAAGGGCACGGTGTTTAGCTTAACTAACTTCCTCTATTTCTACACCCCGGAGCTCGGGGGATTCCAGTACGAGATATGGCAGTGGCGGTACGTTGTTGCTATGGGCTTCGATAGCTGATTGCTGAGCGAGTAAAATGACGTCACAGCCTCCCCAGCGAATCACTAGTATTTCTAAAAAAGTGTCACCCAATAAAAACCTTCCACACCTCAGCGTTTTTTCAAAATTTATCACCCACCCCAAAAATGCTCCCCCCTTTTTCCTCCTCCTCCTCCTCCACCCCCTAGTTCTCCTCCTCTCCTCCTCCTTTTTCCTTCCTAACCTTTTCTTATAGCATTTGGTAGTTTTGTAGGTAGTAGCAGCGTAATAGTAGTAGTAGTAGTAGCACTTTAAAACTTTTTTTATCGCCAAGCAATGTTTTGGATTGAAGCCCATCCAAAACACTTGAAAAAAATGTGTTTTACGCTTTGTGATATTTTTGAAATGTTTGACATTTTTTTTCGGCCCCTACCAAGCTTGTTGTTGTTGTCCAGAAACCAATCCGTTTTCAATTCCCGAGAAAAAAGGGTTTCGTACCAAACATGTTGGACGACAAAAACGCTATAGTAGTAGTAGCAGCAGTAATAGTATGGTATGTAGTAGTATTTGATATGGGAGGAGGAAATTAGGTAGAGGAAGAAGGGAAGAATAAAGGGTAAGAAAAGGATAGGGGGAAAAAAACAGGCTATGTGTAGTAGCACAGTAATAGTAGTAGTAGTAGTAGTGGGTAGTAGTGTAGTAGAAAGTAGTAGTGGTGATAAAGGAGGGGGAATTAGGAGAGGAAGAAGGAAGAAAAAAGGGTAAGGGGAAAGGAAAAGGGGAAAAACACGGTTAGTAGTATAGCAGCAGTAAAGTATAGTTTTTATAGTAGTATGTGTGGTGATAAAGGGGGAGAATTAGGTTAGAAAAGAAGGGAAAAAAAGGGTAAGAGGAAGGGGGAGGAGGACTTCCCTTTGTCTGTCCGGAGCCGTGCGTGGTTTTTTGTTTTTAGTTTAGTTTTTGCCAATTTTTAGAAGTACATATATTTTTAAAATTTAAATTAAAAATGGATCTTGGGCATTAGCCCGCCGAGCAACAGCTCCCTGGGGGGACGGGAAACGTGTACAAAATATTGTAAATAATAAAGGGGCGGCAATAAAAAATTTTTTAAAAAAAAAAAAAAATTTAACTACCATAAAAATCCCAAATTTTGATTGATACAATTAAACCCTAATTTCTATAAAAATATAAGATGTAAGAATTTTCATTTTAATCCCTAATGTTTTGATTCTGTTGGGGGAAAAAGAAAGTTTTAATCTTTTTTAAAGTATTAAAATTGTTAATACTTTTAAAATTTTTTTTAAAATTGTTCCAAAAAATTAACCCAACAAGTGCGTGAATGTTTAATAATGTTTTGGGGTTGTGGACAATGGAAATTTGGGGTTTTCCCCCGCGTCCCTTTGACGTGGTAAAGAACTTTAAAAATTTATTACTATCATACATCATTTATACCTTTGTAAATTGTAAGTACAAAATTTTTTTTTTTTTTAAACTCAAATTTTTTAACCCTAAAACTTAAAAAAAAAAACTGTATGATCTACTTCCCTTTAAAGGAAATTGTTCTTATTATTTTCTTTTGTGCAATAAAAACTCTTTTACAGGGAAGGCCAAGACATCCCCAGACAGCAAACATAAATTACATAGGGGATAAATAAGAATAGTTTTGCTTCGAAAAAGTTCGTCGTTAAGTTGTCCCTTTTCTGTATAAAATTCCCACATTTTGATAATTTTAAAATTTTACAGATTGTATTGTTTTTTCCCCAAATTTAAAATTTTGTAATAAAAAACCCCCAGAAATCTAATGTAAGGACTTCTGAATTTCTTTTTTCCCCAAGGGTAACTGAGCCTAAAAAAAAGCAAAAACGATTTTAAAAGATATAAAAAATTTTTTTTCTTATTTTTTACAGATTAGTTTATTAGCAAAAAACCCTTTCGAAAATTTCTCATTTCCCCTTTTAACTTTAACATGAATGATCAAATGCCCTATTTTTAAGAAAAGATTTGTGCGTCTGCAAAGATACATAGCTGGTTATAAGGGTTTACAAATACATTAATTATACCAAAAATAAAAAGGCCCAAAATTTGACCCCGAGCACTCCCCTATGGTATTTTTTCAGCGTGGAATATTGTTTTTACAAACACTGCTTGTTTCCTGTCTGAAAGTAGCTATGAATATTTTAAAGTGGTACCCCTCTTATTCCCAAATTTTCAAGTTTAAATAAAAATTTTATGATTAAGGGTCCCCAAAGCTTTTTGACAAGTTAGAAAAATCCTACAAAAAGAAAATTTTCCTTTTTAACAGTTATACATTTACTTTTGAAATTTGCTATTTCTTTTTCCCTTTATTTTTTTTTTTGCGAAAGCCAAACTGAATTCAATAAAAAATTTAAAATTTTCAAAAAACCCCTAAATCTTTTTACAATAGTTTTTCAAACAATTTTATTTTTGATGGTAAAAAGATTTGGTCGATTTTAATTGTTTTTATCTCCTTTTTCGCCCGATTTTGGATGGAAAAAACACTTTTTTTTTTTTGTTTATTGGGAAACATCCTTTCCTTAAAAAATGGTTAAAACATGAGTAAATGGGCATCAATGTATGAGCTGTGGCGGAGGGAATTGGGGGGGGTCTCATAGCCTGCTGTGTTTTTAGAACTTAAAGGGGCGGTTTAACTTTCCCCTTTTTAATGGATACAAATACAATGACATGCAAAGGATTGCATTGCAGGGTATTAAAAAATTTTCTTTTTAGAATTTAATTTAAAGTCATTTGGGTGATTTAGATTTTTTGGATATTTTAAAAAATGATTATTTAGATATTTGCACAAGATCAATGCATTTTTCAGTTTTTTTTCTTACTGTGTCTGCCTTTTTTCCGCCATCAAATTGTTTATAACGGTCCAGTTGATTTAAATTTCCTTGTCTAAATTTTAACGATCTTTATATAATTATTTTTGGGAACAGCAGAAGGGTTCGAGCTGGTCCTGTATTTTCTAATTTGAAATCCATTTTAAGGCCCCTTTTGGGAGCCAATCTTTTCCCGTCTGTGCTTTTCTCGGATACTGTTTTGTAAAAACCCAAGTAATATGGGACTTTTATTGTTTATTATTAATCTTAACCTTTCTTTGTGGAAAACATTTGGAAGTTTTCTTTTATAGACTATAGAATTTTTCAAATGCCTCTTTGGCATTAATATCTAAGACTGTTCCAAATTTTTATTTTCTGACCTTAAAAATTTGTTGGTTTACTCGGGCAGGCACCCTTTTTTTATATAGCTGTGGGTTTATAATTAAATTTTCGAACAAATTTTGAGTAAACTGGAAAAAGTCCCTTAAGCCCTGTATAGAATAAGTTTTTTACTTTTTTTCCGGGTAGGGGCCCATTATGATCTATTAAAGGTAGCAATGTCGCACTCTAGTAGGTTTTTGTTGTTAGGGGATAACATCCAGGGGAATTAATTATGAAACTTTTCACCAGGATCATTTAAATTTAAATAGATCCAGATTCCCGTCCCCAAAAAAAAAACTAAATAAAATTCTTAATTCGAAATCAAACAAAAGATCAATAGCATTGAGAAAAACAGAGAGTTTCCTTTGGTGGGCTGTATAAGAAGCTATAAAATTGTCTCCTTTTACTGCAGCTTTTTTCTACACAACATTCAAAAAGTTTCTTATCATACAGCAGTCAGGTAACACACATGGGTTTAAAAATATTAGCTAAACATGCACACCCCCCCACCATTTTTTTGTCCCTATTATTGCAACAAGTTAAAACCGGATATATAAAAGAAACTAAATATTTTTTCCAGTCTTGTTTAGAGAACCCAAACATCAAAAATTTTCCCAAATTTTAAACTTTCAATAAAACGCAGGGACTTTAACTTTAAATTTTTGCTTTAAATTAAAATCTCTACTGGTTGTTTTTAATCCATCATAAATTCTGGGGAAAATGTTGTATATTTAGGGGTCCCCACCTCCCCAAGGTACCCGTTTGTTTAATAATTTTTAAATTTTATCGGAAAGGGGGAAAAATTTTAGCTTGGCATGTTTGGGCAATATTTAAAACCCCTCCCCAAAAAAACCCATCCGGGTGGGTTTGTTATTTTCCTAAAATTTTATCAAGAGCTTTTGGGGAAAAATCATATTTCAATTTTGGTTGATTTTTAGTTAAACGGTTAATGCCACGTTTTTTTGCCCTCAACCCCAAAACCCATCACGAGCGAAAGGGATTGTTTTAGGCATAAAATGGACTTTCCTTGTTCCCCCGCTTTGGTTTAAAAAAAAAAACAAAAAAAAAAATAGATATCGTGGGGGGGAAAAAATCGGGAAATGGGGTGTTTTTTAATTTTTTTTAAATATTTTAATATATAATTTTATAATAATAATTTAGTATTAAATGATATTAATTAATTTTATAAAAAAAAAAAAAAAAATATATTATTATAAAAATTATAAAATTATATATATATATATAATATTTTTATAATATATATTTTATATATACAAAAATATATATATATATATAAGAGGAAAGAAAAAAGGGTTAAAATAGTAATCACGGGGCAAAAAAACTACGGAATCAGACATCACTGTTTGTATTTTTTACTTGTTTTAATCTGTAAAAGCGTGTTAAAGGGGCGTCACACTAGCATTTTTTCCGTTAGTTAGACAACCCCCGGGGTTTTTTCTCTTTTCGACAGTACTCCGCTAAATTAGGCAGTCTGAGTAGACGACCGATCGCCCATAGGAAAGTTAAAGACAACTTTCATAGTCAAAGGGAAACTATAGTGAAACTTTAAAGATATTCGAATAAATCAGGATTTTTTTAAAAAATATAATTCAATACATTTGAAAGTATGAAAAATTTTCAAGTGACTTTTTGCAATTAGATACATTTAAAAGCCAGTTTATAAAAAGCCAACAGTCTCTGCAGATCGTTTTGTTGTGTAATTTTTTAAAGACACTCAAAAATCTTTTTCACTTCAAGATTTCAACTTGAAATTTATAGCAAAAAGGTGGGACACGTATTTCAGAAAAATTTTCTCAAAAAAGGAGGGGAGGACCACGTCCCCCCCCCGTGACTGACTTTTTGCTGGGGCCCCAGCGGGGGGTGAGCCCCCGCTCATCTTTTATTTTTTTATGTATATGGTAGTATTTTAGCTTGTTTTGGGGCGTCTACGATTGAATACACATAATTTAATGTATACCAGCGATAGCCTCCCAAGGTACTCTAGCCTGCCCTGGGCGGACCATGGGTTTTTTACAGTCGCAGGAAAGCTGAGGTAGTGAGCAAACGATTGTTGGGGTTGTACGGTTCCCGTCAAAAAATTGTTTGTTTTTGAAAGTTGGGAAAAAAATAGCGGAAAAGTGCTATGTGACGCCGCCTTAAAAAAATTTAAATCAAAAAAAATGTGTGAGCGAGGATTGGTGGTCACCTCAGGCGTGGTTTGGCTTTTTGGGGAAAAGATGTTCATTTTGTTTCCCCTTGGAGCGGAATGTCGCGTCCAGTTTTATACCTCTTTTCTGTTTTTTATTTTTTTATATTTCCTCTTTTATTTTTTTTGTGTTTATTTGAGCCGCCGCCGTTTGTGTTCGGTAAAAATAACGTTTTTTGAGATCCCGGAATACGGGCTGTCCTCCTTTCCCCCCCTTCTCGTTTGTTAGGTGTTCATAGTATGTGTTCATGTTTGTGTGGTTTTAGGTTCTATTTTATGGTAGAAGTGATTTCAATACCGTAAGCTTTTGGTCTGTAGTGCAAATATACTGGTTTGTTTTTGAATAAATTCTATACTTGCGTAAAGGTTTACATATGCAAGTTTCATACGGAATAAGGAAAAAACAAAA
>JACEEZ010017512.1:477500-500368 GCA_016584305.1 Chionoecetes opilio | reverse complement strand
TTTTCAGGGGTAACTGTGAAAGAAAAAGAACCTTTGTTGCAATAAAATAGGACACATTACTGAAACTATGGGCATTACCATGTATATAAGATGTAGCTTCGTCAAAGTTACAAAAATACGATTTGAAAACAATTTGAAACAAAACATTTGGGCTGAAATCATTAAAACTGACATAAATAGATGATGAAATACAAAGATTCCTCAAAATGTGATGAATATATAAAAATTCTGTAGGCAAGGAAACAGTACTCGTTAGCTATGGTTTTTAATAACAGGTGTCAAACTGGCAATGGATTGAAGATACAAAACATATAATTCTACCTAAACATAAAATTTCTAGTTCAAGGGTGCATTTGAAATAAAGGTTTACATATAGGAATTAAAATGTAATATGAACTCACTATACATATGCACACAATATCTGAACATACGACATGAAAATTTAATCATAAACTTAATCTGATTGAAATACTCTCTCCTCCCTCATCCTATTATCCTCCTCCTCCTCCTCCTCCCTTGATCATATATAGCACTGGCATCCTTGCTGTATATTCATTGTTCACTTAATTGGCAGCCCTGAGAAGTGACGAGGCGTTAATGGCAACCCTGGAGAAGGAACGGGGCGGGGCGGGTTGTGGCGGGGCGGGGCGGGGCGGGGAAGAGGGGCAGGGTGGGACGGGGCGGGGGCGGGTTGGGGGGTCGGGGGGGGGGGGGGGGGACGGGGGGGGGAAAAGGGGGGGGGTGACGGGACGGGGCGGGGCAGGGGAAGAGCGGGCAGGGTGGGACGGGGCGGGGCCGGGTGGGTTGGGGCGGGTGAAGTAGGGGAAGGGGTTGCATCCTATCTAGGTAACTCACTATAGTACATCATTCTTTTATTTTTATTTCATCAAAGTAATGACAACAATACCGACATAATAAAGGAAGTTCTCTCTCTCTCTCTCTCTCTCTCTCTCTCTCTCTCTCTCTCCTCTCTCTCTCTCTCTCCTCTCTATCTCTCTCTCTCTCTTCTCTCTCTCTCTCCTCTCTCTCCGAAATCTTCTCTTTCTTCTCCTCCTCTTCTCTCTCTCTCTCTCTCTCTTCTCTCTCTCTCTCTCCTCTTCTTCCATTAAAAAGAATAGGGAGTTCGGTTCTATCTCGACTCACTCTCTCTCTCTCTTCTCTCTCCTCTCTCTTCTCTCTCTCTCTCCTCCTTCTCTCTCGCTTCTCTCTCCCTCTCTCTCTCCTTACACCCTCCCTCTACTCCCTACCTTACTCCTTCCCTACTCTCTCACCCCTATCTCTTCTCTCTACTTGCCCTCTCTTCCTCACCCTCTCTCTGCCTTCACTGTTCTAGGTATCCTTTAAGATGAATAAAGCGTTCAATAGGTTCTGGTCCGTTCCCATTTCGCAGAGGATACCGCGTGTTAGCTCTTTCCACCCCCCAACTACCTCCCCCTCCTCCTTCTCCTTCTCCCCTCCTCTCATCCTTCTCCCTTCTTCTCCTCTCCTCTTCCCTCCTCCTCCTCTCTTTCTCCTTGCTGCCTCTTCTCTCTACGACGGCTGGTAGGATCCTTTAAGAGTTGAGATCAAAGAGCGTTTATATAGGATTCTGGTCTCAGTGATCCATTTAGAGGAGAGGTGTATTAGGCTCTTTCCCCCCCCAACAGCCCCCCCCCCCCTCTCTCTCTCTCTCTCATCCTCTCTCTCTCTCTCTCTCGTCTCCTCGTCTCTCTCTCTCGATCTCTCTCTCTCTCTCCTCCTTCATTGCTTCCCTACTCCCTCTCATACACGACGCCCTGTAGATCTAGATCTTGCCCTCACACGTCTGGCCATCAACGCATATTTAGGCAAACACTCTTCCTTGCCCCCCACCCCTCTTCCTTTCTTCCTCCCTCCCTCGATCTTCCTCTTTCTTCGTCTTCTTCCTCGTGTGTACTTTTCCCCCCTTATTTATCCCGCTAACAGCCATCCCTCTATCATTCATGTCTCTGTTTTGTGTTGTTTTCTACTAGTCCTTCCCTCCCTCCACCTCTCCGTCTTTCAGGAACGAGCAATATGTGACTAATTTCTCCCCTGCCTTTCTCCCTCTTCTAAGTGCTTATTTGGTGAATCCTTGTGTGTGTTTTGTGTGTGTGTGTGTGTGTGTGTGTGTGTGTGTGTGTGTGTGTGTGTGTGTGTGTTGTGTGTGTGTGTGTGTGTGTGTGTGTGTGTGTGTGTGTGTGTGTGTGTGTGTGTGTGTGTGTGTGTGTGTGGTGTGTGTGTGTGTGTGTGTGTGTGTGTGTGTGTGTGTTGTGTGAGTGTGGGTGTGTGTGTGTGTGTGTTTTGTGGTGTGGTGTGTGTGTGGTGTTTCTGTTGTGCGTGTGGTGTGCGTGTGTGTGTGTGTGTGTGTGTGGTGTGTGTGTGTGGTGTGTGTGTGTGAGGAGCCACTGTGGGTGAGTGGATTGCTATTGTATTGTGTGGTGTTGGTGTGTGTGGTGTGTGGATCCTGATGTGTGTGTGTGTGTGTGTGTGTGTGTTGTTGTGTAGGTGTGTGTGTGTGTGTGTGTGTGTGGTGTGTGTGTGTGTGTGTGTGTGTGTGTGGTGTGTGTGTTGTGGTGTGTGTGTGTGTGTGTGTGTGGTATGAGGAAGAGAGGGATGTGTGTGTGTGTTTTTTGTGCGTGTGCGTGTGCGTGTGTGTGTGCGTGTGCGTGTGCGTGTGTGTGTGTGTGTGTGTGTGTGTGTGTGTGTGTGTGTGTGAGGAGCCACTGTGAGGAGCCACGTGACACTGCATCATTACGTAAACATTTTAAGTTTGAAGCCTTAAAGAGACTGTGACCTGATAAAGTTAGGAAAATCCTGCCAATTATACCTAACAAAAATATTGAGGGATAGAAAAGGTTAACTTATTTAGATAAACTGTGATGAGGGGAAAGAAGATGCCGACGAAGACGAGGACGAGGTGCATGACGAAGGGGAAGGAGGAGGAGGAGGAGGAAAAAGAGAAGACGGAAGTGAAGTAAGAAAAAAGGTGTGAAATAAAGGAAGACTGAAGGTAAGAAGAAATGGCTCTAGATTTTCCCACTGTTTTCTTTTTTCATTATTATACAAGAGCAGCAAGAGTAGGTGGTGATAATAACGAGTAATAAATGATCAAAGATGGAAGGTTCTGAATAGCTGGATGGGTGGGTGGATGGATAAATGGGTAGTGGGTAGGTGGGTGAGTGGGTAGCGACGCAGGGTTTTCCGCGACTTCAATACTTACAATTAGGCCACAGCTGATGTCGTTTTATCAGTTAACCCGCATAGGTGAGTAAAAAGCATGCCAAAAGCTGATCACAATCGGTTCAGCTGACAAACCCTCTCACAATATTGCTTACTCGTTTGTAAAATGTCGCAATGCTTTATATTTAGTTTTTTTTTGTTAAGGAAAACATACTGGTGAGAAGAAAATTTGACAGTATATCAATCATTTTTGTAGAACTTCAATTAATAACGTCACTGTTTTTGGTTTTTTAACGAGCTTTGTCAGTGTGTGTAGGATTATTTATGGTTTACAAGAACGTGATCACAAACTTTCACTAGATAGATCCACTGATAGGTGCGCTTTTTTCTCTAACATTAAGTCACGCTATGTAATCGACAGTATGAAGTTTCCTCTAACGGCTGAGTATTTCCTTTCCCTTTCCTTGCTTCCCAATGAAATACTTGTGAATAACTGCTGGCACGCCCTTCCTGCCTCCCCCTCCATCCACTAGCCTGACTGATTGACGTTTTTGGCGACAGATTGGTTATAATAGTCAACTCGTCCAGTCCCTTCCAACAAGCTTCAATTGATTTAATTATGTGGTAACAATTACACTAAACTCCAGTACAAGCATACGTCATTGTTTAATTGATTTAAGAAGGGGAAATAATAATAATAATAATAAAGAAGAAGAAGAAGAAGAAGTAGAAAATGATGATGATGATGACGATGATGATAATAATGATGATGATTATGATGATGATAATGATGATGATGACAAAGAACAAAAAAAGAAAAAGAAAAAAACTTACGCTGACGCACAGCACATACTATTGATTACACCAACCACACAGTAAACGCACCAGAATCCCATTTACTTAATTAGAGAGAGAGAGGGGAGAGAGAGAGAGAGAGAGAGGAGGAGAGAGAGAGAGAGAGAAGAGAGGGAGAGAGAGAGAGAGAGAGAGAGGAGAGAGCGAGAGAGAGAGGAGAGAGAGGAGAGAAGAGAGAGAGAGAGAGAGAGAGAGAGAGAGAGAGAGAGAGAAGAGAGAAGAGAGAGAGAGAGAGAGGAGAAGAGAGAGAGAGAGAGAGAGAGAGAGAGAGAGGAGAGAGAAGAGAGAGGAGAGAGAGAAGAGGGGGAGAGGGGAAAGAGAAGAAGAGAGAGAGAGAGGGGGAGAGGGGAAGAGAGAGAGAGACGAGAGAAGAGAGAGAGAGGACAGAGAAGAGAGAGAGAAGAGAAGAGAGAGAGAGAGAGAGAGGAGAGAAGAGGGGAGAGAGAGAAGAGAGAGAGAGAGAGAGAGGGGAGAGAGAGAAAAAGAGAGAGAGAGAGAGAGGAAGGAGGAGAGGGGAGAGAGAGAGAGGGGAGAGAGAGAGAGAGAGAGAGAGGGGGGAGAGAGAGAGAGAGAGAGAGAGAGAGGGGAGAGAGAGGACGAGAAGATGAGGAGAGAAGAGAGAGAGGGAGAGAGGGGGAGGAGGAGAGAGAGGAAAAGAGAGAGAGGGGAGAGAGGGAGAGAGAGAGAGAGGACCAGGCCACTTTGGAAAAAAACAAAAACTGAGATACCTTACCTACCTACTTTCCCTCCTACTCTTCCTCCCTTCTCCCAATACCATTAAGTAAGGCAAACAAACACAGTTGGTTAAAGGGACGATAGGTAACACAGTAACTCCCATGCTACATAGCGGGTTGCAGGCATCAGTAGGTTAAGGAGTGGTAAGTTCAGTACCTAAAGAGTGGACGCGCGTAAGGCCCGCCATCTGGTAACAGTGATTCCAATTAGAGTGAGTGGCCCGGATGACTTTTGACAGCAGGAGAAGAAGGAAGGAGGAGGAGGAGGAGGGAAAAGTAGAAGTAGTAGATGAAGAGAGACATGAAAAGAAGGGGAAGAAAAAATAGATGCTGAAGAAGACAAATACTATTAACCCCTTCACGCCCAAATCTTTCCTTTGCTATATGAAATTGTCTGTTGTTAGCCATAAAATTACAAAAAGTAACTGAATATACCAAATTAGCTAGTGGACGAGGGTACTAAACAGGTCATATCTATAAAACATTGCTTATATTCACTAAAAATCGTCTTATGGTACCCAAATTACAATGACAATTACGTTCTGGGTCTCAAGGGGTTAATAAGAAGAGAAGAAGCAGCCAAGAATGAAGAAGGAAAAAAACGATAATGATGATGAAAAATTAGTTCAAAAATAAGATAAACAAAATAAAGGAGTAGCAGAAAAATGGGAAAGATAAAAGAAAAAAAAAAAAAAGAATAAAAAAAGAGAAGTGGAGATAATGTAGGTGAATGATACGAAGAAGTAGACTAGAAGGAAGAAAACAATGACAAGGAAAATAAGGAAGGAAAACTTAACATAAGGGAAGGAAAATAAAGAAGAAGAAAGGGAGAGAAGCAAAGGAAGAGGAAGGGAAAACAAACTACTTAGGATAGCTAGAAGGAGGAAGAAAAGTGAGGTAAGGGAAGAAGGAAGTGAAGAAGAGGAAGACAAGAAGGAAGCAATGCCATGAGGAAAATAGATTACATGTTTATGAAGCAACGAGACCAGAGCATTTTAGTTGTACAAGAAGAGGAGGAAGAGGAGAAGGAGGGGGAAGGTATAAAAGAGGAATCATGTGAAAGGAGTAAAGAAAGGAATTGAGGTGAGATATGAAGGAAAAAAAATGAGTTTGAAAAAGATGTATACAAAGATGAATGCAAAGAAAAATAAAGGAAATGGAAAATATTGGATAATGGTAATGTGAAAACTCAAAAAGGAGGACGGAAGTGAAGGGAAAGAAAGGGATGACAGAGAAGAAACGCAAAAAACCAAGAAGGAAAGAAAAAAAAAAGTAGAAAAAAACCATGGATACAATTATAAGCGAAGAAAGACTTGCGATAAGGGAAGAAAAAAAGAGGAGAAGGAGAAGGAAGGTGTAGAAAAAATGAGGATGACAGTGAGAGAGACAGGAAGGACAGATAATAAGGACCAAATGGTGGAGAAGGAAGAGGAAGGAAAGGAGGGAAAAAAAGAGATAAAAGGGAGAGAAAGTCAAACCATCACGATAACGAGCACAGGAAGACGAAGGGAAAGAATAAATATGGAAGAGAAGGAAATAGATAAGGATAAGGAGGAAGGAAAAGGAAACTAAGGATAGGAGAGTAAAATTAAGGAAAAGAAGGAGCTAGGAAGAAATGGAAAGGGAAGGAATTGTAAAGGATGCGACAGAAAGTATAGTAAAAGCAAGAGAGAGAGAGAGAGAGAGAGGAGAGAGAAGAGGAGAGAGAGAAGGGAGGAGGAGAGAGAGAGAGGGAGAGAGAGAGAGAGAGAGATGAGAGAGGAGGAGAGAGAGAGAGAGAGAGAGAGAGAGAGAGAGAGAGGGGAGAGAGGAGAGGAGAGAGAAGAGAGAGGAGAGAGAGAGAGATGAGAGAGAGAGAGAAGGAGGAGAGAGAGAGAGGAGAGGAGAGAGAGGAGAGAGAGGAGGAGAGAGGAGGAGAGAGGAGAGGAGGAAGAGGAGAGAGAAGAGAGGGGGGAGAGTGCCAAAGAGAGGGAGAGAGGAGAGAAAGGAAGAAGCAAGGAAGCAAGGAAGGAAAAAGGAGGAAAAGGGAGGAAAGTAGAGGAGAGAAATATGAAAGGAAAAGAAGGAAGAGGAGAGGATGAAAGAAAAGATGAGGAAATACATGCTTAACGAAGGTCAAGATACCAACAACAGACTTTCCTAATCATGCTTCCCTCCTTCCTTCCTTCCTTCCTTGTTACCTCATCTTCCTTTTCTTCCTTCCTTCCTCACTTCCTTTTTTTTATTTCCTCGCTTTTCACTTTGTTCTTTGGTTGAATTCCTTACTTTTCAAATTTCATTCTTCCACCTCTTTATTTTTTTCTTATTATGCATATCCCTTTTTGTCTTCTCTCTCTCTCTCTCTCTCTCTCTCTCTCTCTCTCTCTCTCTCTCTCTCTCTCTCTCTCTCTCTCTCTCTCTCTCTCTCTCTCTCTCTCTCTCTCTCTCTCTCTCTCTCTCTCTCTAAAAATCACTCTTTTTGTCCCAGGGGAGTTACCTTTTTTGTCCCAGCAAAAGACAAATGTTTAGGGAAAGAGTGATCATTCCTCTGCCAAGACGTTCCTGTCAACCTACAACTCTATATACGCAAACCTTGAATCTTCCTCTGTCAGACGACGCACGCGAATGAATAGAGAGAGGCGTCAGGAGCGTGTGTCTAACGAACAAAAAAAAAAAAAAAACGGAGGTGTGAGAAAAGGATGATATGGAGCAGGGATTACAAATGGATTACAAAGGCATCACATACAGCAACAGACATATCTAAGTTCTGACGAGGTTGTATTGTTTTCACTATTCTACATTAGGTATGCTATCGGGGGGTGAAAGAGAGGTGATGGAATTAAGAAGAAAGGAGAGGAGGGGGAAAAAGAAGACGAAATCTATTAAAAGGGAAAGGATGGAACAGGACGTAAAAAATAAAGGAATATGATATGGAATAAAAACCTGGACTATCGAAAGAATAGAATAGATACAGGTTCTTGTTTATGAAATGAGGAGGAGACAGTGCAAGTGGGGAGCCAATAAGTATAATAGGGAGGGATAAGATAAGATACTTTGATCCTATCTAGACACTTTGCAAGTACCAACTACAAGGTTATTAGCTATACAAAGCGCCACCACGCCAGGACGAACTTGGTGGACTCGAACCGCTGACTGAATGCGCAGGGACGTAATAGGGAGGGAACATTAAGGTAAACTGGGAGTAAAATAAGGTATGGGTGCTCGTTGAAGGGGGAAAGGAAAGGGCGATGGAAGGGAAGGAGAAATGGAAGGTGGAGTGGTGAGGCTTATGTATAGAAGGACGGATGGAAGGAAGCGGAGATGGATGGGTAAATGGAAGGCCTGTGGAAAAAAAAGTGATATATGTGAGATAGGAAAGGAGAGGAAGTTTTATATACTGGTAAGTAGATAACAAAAGAGGAAATTGGAAGGGAAAGCGAGAAAAGGGGGTAGGAGTAGGGAGATGGACAGTGGAAGAAGAATATATAGAAGGAAAAGGAAGGAGAGAAGGAGGAAGGAGGGGTTAGGGGGAGGGAGATGGACAGTGGAAGAAGGAAATATAGAAGGAAAAGGAAGGAGAGAAGGAGGAAGGAGGGGGTAGGGGGAGGGAGATGGACAGTGGAAGAACAATATATAGAAGGAAAAGGAAGGAGAGAGGAGGAAGGGACGTGGACATTGGGTGTGGAGGGAAGGAGAATGGATGGAAGGAGTGGGAGGAGGTGGAGGGAGGGTGGGGAAGGAAGAAAGATGGATAGACTTAGGGATGGAAAGAAAGAGGGAGGGGAAGGAAGGAACAGAGGGGAAGAAGGCAAAGGCGATGAGGTTAAGGGGGTAAAAGCGGTGACTTAAGGTAAAAGCTGTATTAATTGGAGGCTCTTCGGAAGTCTGATCTGATAACTTGAGATGTTTTAAAACCACGTGTTTATTAAGTTACCGAGGCCTACTCCTTCTCCTCTTTTTTTTCCTCCTGTTCCTCTTCTTCCTTCTTTATCATCTTACACCTCTTTACCAGCCGTGGTTTTTTTCTTTTTCTCTCCTCTCGCTCTCGCTCTCGCTCTCGCTTCTCTCTCTCTCTCTCTCTCTCTCTCTCTCTCTCTCTCTCTCTCTCTCTCTCTCTCTCTCTCTCTCTCTCTCTCTCAATTATCATCCTCTCCATCCTCTTTTTGCACATTTCCTACTAACTTATTTCTTCCTTTTTATTTCAACAAGCCAATAACTTTCCTACTATTTCTGCCTCACACCTTTTTCTACAATCTCCTTCCTTTTCCCTATTTTGCTCTCCTTCCCGTGACGACAGCCGTGCTCTTCCTTTGCCTTGCCTCCCTATCCCTTTCTTCTCCTTTGCTTTCCCATCTGTCTCTTTAAAGCACTAAAGAGTTAGGCTAAACCTTTGAAAACTTGAACGAAAGAATTTACCTCCACCTGAGACTACGATCGCCGAACTCTTTTTTCCCTTCACTTGTAAATTGGGTTGAGAGAAGGAGGAAGAAGAGGAGAGAGAAGGGAGAGGAAGGGAGAGGTGTGACGTCACGTGCGAGGGAGAAATGCTTTGTGAGGGAGGATATGGAAGAAGGAATGGAGGAAGGGCGAGAAGGAGGGGTAGTAGGAAGGGAGAGGAGGAACAGAGGAGGGGCAAGGAGGAAGGGAGGTAAGGAAGCAGGGAGGAAGAGCCATGTATATAGTATCGAGTATCTCAACAGCCTCCCGATATCCTTTTCCTCCTCTTCCTCCTCCTCTTCCTCCTCCTCTTCCTTCTTCTTCGCTTCCTCCTTTCCTCTCACAATTTTTTTTTTTTTTTTTCATATTTTTCACGTGATATGCTCGCTTTTATTTTTTTTTTCATTTACATTGATTTCTTACCATACTTCTTTGACATGTTATATTTTTACATGCATGACTATTTTTCATAATTTATTTTTATGTTGCAGTATTGTTCATTGTCCTTCGTCCCATTTTCTCGTAATTTAGCTGTTTAGTGCACGACGTCAATAATAAACTCTCTCTCTCTCTCTCTCTATTCTCTCTCTCTCTTCTCTCTCTTCTCTCTTCTCTCTCTCTCTCTCTCTCTCTCTCTCTCTCTCTCTCTCTCTCTCTCTCTCTCTCTCTCTCTCTCTCTCTCTCTCTCTCTCTCTCTCTCTGTCTTCCGTTACCCTCCCCTCCTCTCCCTCCTCACCTCTTTACTGATAAGCAGTTGAATTTAGCCCACAAATGGAAATCAATTCATACATTCACAACGGAGCGGAGCGTACGTAACCAGGGAAAGTTTGGACACGAGAATAAAGTGGCCTGGTGAGTATAGTTGCGAGGTCTATTTACAGTAAGGTTGGACAGGAGATGTGTGAGCGAATGTGTGAGGTGAGGGACTGAAGGTAATGATGAGCATTCCCTTGTTATTCAAAGGAATACAAAGGAAGAACAGACAGCAACAGCCCTACTGGGCTAAACGAAGCTGCCTGTGTGACTACTTTCTACAATAATAGTTTCTACGTGTTGAAGGTAAAAGAAAAGCAAAGTTGAAGGCTCCTCCCCACCCACCTCTCTCTCCGGCCGAGGCCGGCAGGGAAAAAGTGAGGGGGAAAAACACCATACAGTATCGAAAAACTGCCTTGGAATTGAATAGGAAAGATTGAAGGAGAGACATACTTTAAAAAAAAATTTGTTACGTAGGGCCAAAATAATCGAGTTGGGAAGTTGATGCGAAGTATTTATCTAATTTGTTATTAGACGCCTCGATCGTGTTAATATTAACTACTTGTGTTGGAAGAGAGATCCAAATATTAACAACTCTATTAAAGAAAAAGTGCTTCACTTCGTGTGACCGAAATCGCTTACCAATGATCTTGTATCCATTATTACGAGTAGTGCTTGTCCAATCAATATTCAAATAGCCGTTTATGTTAACATTATTGAAGCCATGGAACATTTTTAACAATTATATTAGTCTCCTCGCAACCTACGTTTTGGCAAACTGAACAAGTTAAGTTCCTTCAATCGCTCTTCGTTTGGCTTGCTTCACAACCGCGAAATAATGTTATTAACTTTTCTTTGTACTCGCTCCAGCTTGACTATAGTATTTTTATAATAGGGCGACCAGAACTGAACGCAATATTCAAGACGAGGACGTACGATCGCATTGAAAAGTGCAAGAATGACTTTTTCAGACACACATTCGAAAGTTCTTCCTATGAAACCGGTTAATTTGCTAACCTTCTTAACAACTTCTGAACAATGTTTACTGGGCTTGAGGTCGTTGCTTATAATAATCCCCAAATCTTTTTCTTCTGTAATATTTGAAAATTCACGTCCATCCATTGAGCAGTTAATTCGATCGTTATTACTTCCTATATGCAAACCTTTACACTTATCGGTATCAAATTTCATCTGCAACAAATTTGCCCAACTAACTAAGCGATCAAGATCAGATTGCAATTGCATCTTATCGGCAGTTGTGATTACTTTATTAGTTATTTTAGTATCGTCCGCTAACTTTGATATCTTACAGGTGAGGCCCTCGTCAATATCGTTTACTTAGATTAAGAAAACCACAGGACCTAGCACAGATCCCTGCGGTACACCACTTATAACGCTTTGCCAGCTAGATGGTTTTCCATTAATTAAGACCCGCTGTTATCTCTCAGAAAGCCAGTCTTCAAGCCAATTGATGATATTTCCAGTTATATTATGCCGTGCGACTTTTTTTAAGTAAACGCATATGGGGGACTTTGTCAAACGCCTTTTTAAGGTCAAGATAAATCACATCTATTGCTTTCGTCTCGTCGAACGTGCTGTATACATCGTTAAAAAAGTCTAGCAAATTTATGAGGCAAGAACGTTTATTACGAAAGCCGTGCTGGGAGTTTTTGGTCAGCTGATTTTCTTCTAAGAAATTTACCACCCTGTCTCGTATTATAGTTTCCATTAATTTACAGACTACGGATGCGAGGCTCATCGGTCTGTAGTTGCTTGGTTGTGTCAAATCACTTTTCGTCTGAATTGGAGTAGCATTTGCAAGTTTCCAGTCGCAAGGAACTTTACCGGAATTTTGGGATTTGTTAAAAATATATGAAAGAGGCTTACAAATTTGGTACTTCGCTGCTTTTAAAATTCGCAGTGCAATACAGTCTGGCCCGGGGAATTTGTTAACTTTGAGTTTACCTATTGGTTTAATTATTGTGTCCTCAAGATATTCGAAATTGCTAAGTGGAATTACGTTACTTTGATCGCAGGTCACTTATTCCAGTCCATTTATATCTTCAATTGAAAAAATGAAGCAAAGTAATCATCTAATATACTATAGGAGTAGCCGTGTGTCTGTCTGTCTGTCTGTCTGTCTGTCTGTCTGTCTGTTTTGGGTAGCCGAAACTGTAAATTCAATTTTGATGAGAGTAGACTCAAAAAGTCGCAAATAAATCATAGGTGGTAAGCGGCTCGGTCCCATGTCGATTGAATAATTTTGAAGGGGTGTTTTGGGCTAAAAACACTTTAGGAGTATTAGATTACAAGAAAAACTCTGCGGTAACGTCTTGCCGCATTTCACAAACTCAGTAGACTCATGGACGTTTGTGTGCGTGTGTGAGTGTGTGTGTTGGAATCACACGGAACACAAAGGGTTGGAATCACACGGAACGTGGTCTACCCCGAGGCACTTTGCTACTCTTGCACTTGCACCTTGCACTTACTCTTGCACTTGCACTCTGCAACGACAGCAACAACACGATTCGAGTTTGCAATCACATGTTATCTAATATATACTACTACTACAAACATCAATACATGGGTCCGAAGGGCCCACAAGCACTTGTTTAATACTATAGCAATCTCCATTATCTTGTTAGTTAGTGGTTGTGGGGGATCCAGAAATCGTCGTTTATTAATTGAAAAGTATTAGAATGATTGATACGAGTGATTGGTTGATTTAAGTGTACCATTCTGTTAACGCATGAAAATGATGATGAGAAGTATAGATCATTCCTTCCATGTGCTGTAAACCTTACGGATATAAGAGAAAAGAAAAAAATTGATGATGAATTGTGTTCCCATAAAAACAAAAATGAAAATGGAAAAACTCAGAATTCAAAGTAAGATGATGAAAATAATTGTACTCCCATATAAAAACAAAAGAAAATAGGTAATTTTCAATATTTTAAAGAAACAAGATGATCATCGATTTTGCTGGACTTTATGTAATTCTCGAGAAAAAAAAAATATGAAAAAACGGCAAAATTTGAATTATTCCCTGGTAGTTTTTATGTTTTTTCTCTAACCATTTAAATCATAAAAACAAGTGAAAACCTACAAGGCTAACCATCGGAGCCATTAAATGAAGAAGCCTGCAGGTGCTATAGGCTCAAATGTAATAAAAAAAGAGACAATAGATAACCGGTAGAGAATCGGCTGCGTGGAGCAATACAATCAATACATTGCAAACACATCGAGGACTGCGAGGCTATAAAATTGACCCGCTCGCTACCTAAGTATGGACAGGCGGTAATGCATAGATTAAAACTTGCTCTCTCTCTCTCTCTCTCTCTCTCTCTCTCTCTCTCTCTCTCTCTCTCTCTCTCTCTCTCTCTCTCTCTCTCTCTCTCTCTCTCTCTCTCTCTCTCTCTCTCTCTCTCTCTCTCTCTCTCTCTCTCTCTCTCTCCCTCTTTCCTCCCAGAACTCCGTCACCATCACAGTCACCATCACTTGCCGTCAAAGCTGCTTATCTCGAATGAAAAACTTTCACTATCACGCCATTATGAGGTAAGCTAATTACCTGGCTTTTCCCCTCCTTCCCTTCCTCTCTCCCTCCCTCCTTCCCACCCTCTCTCCCTTCCTCCGTCTCTCCCTCTCTTCCTCTGTCCATCCATCCTTGCCTCCTTGACCGAGCTGCTGACAACCTTATACGCATTATGAGAGAAAGAGAGAGAGAGAGAGAGAGAGAGAGAGAGAGAGAGAGAGAGAGAGAGAGAGAGAGAGAGAGAGAGAGAGAGAGAGAGAGAGAGAGAGAGAGAGAGAGAGAGAGAGAGAGAGAGAGAGAGAGAGAGAGAGAGAGAGAGAGGAGAGAGAGAGAGAGAGAGAGAGAGGAGAGAGAGAGAGAGAGAGAGAGAGAGAGAGAGAGAGAGAGAGAGAGAGAGAGAATAACACTCAAGTCCACTGTATTTTCCTGCAAAACACGTTAATTATCTAATTTTGTATCTCCTCTTTCTTCATCGTCATCCTCAGATTCTCTTTCTTTCTCCTTCCTTGTTTTGTCCTACGCATTCGTCTTCTCGCAGCTCCAAACGCTCTTCTGTTTTGTCCATCTAAGAGCAACAGGTCATATCCATCACCTTTCTTAAATGATCTCCCTCCCTCCCTACCTTCCTACCTCCCCACCTTGCCTAACTGCCCCATGTTCCCCTTCCCTCTCTCCCCTGCCTGCCTCCCTCACTCCCTTCTACGTACCTTTCTTGCCTCCCTCTCTCCATCTTCCTTCTGTGCTACCTCCCGCCCCACAAGGGACTGATAAGGGCACATTCTCTCCAGTGATGATGCATGACCCTTCCCTCCTCCTCCCTCCTCCTTCCTTCTTCCTCCTTGCCTTCCCTTTTTTTCCTCAAATTTCATCCTCTCCTCTTCCCTTTTATTTCGTCTGTATTGTGTTCGTCTGGCTGTTTTTTTTTCTTTTTCTTTCCTTATCTCTTGCTCCCTTCCTTCCTTTTTTCACGCCTTTTTTCGTGCTACTGGATATTTTCCTTATCTTCCGAGCCAGTGGGTAGTGTCTGTCCAATTAAAGCTGTTTTGATCATTTATGTACCTGTGATCTACAATTATTATCACAATGATAATACTAATTATTATTATTAGTACTAATATCTTTATTATTATTATTATTATTATTTATAATTTCATTATTGTAATTATTACTATTATCATCATTGTTATCATCATTTTCATCATCATTGTCATTATCATGGAGTTAGAATAAACTGAATAAAAGACAGAAGGAAGGGAAAGAGGGGAATTGTAAAGAGAGAGAGAGAGAGAGAGAGAGAGAGAGAGAGAGAGAGAGAGAGAGAGAGAGAGAGAGAGAGAGAGAGAGAGAGAGAGAGAGAGAGAGAGAGAGAGAGAGAGAGAGAGAGAGGAGAGGAGAATGATTGATATATTTATTGACCTCTTGTTACACTTGTTAAACAAATATATTTACAGTACATACAGTATATCTGAGGACCAGGTCCGTTGAGCCGAGGCTCTTGTACAGACCTGTGCTAGTATATATTTTAGACCGTAAGACGTCATCTTTAAAGTCCTAGATAATTTATATAAATAAACATAAATCTAAATAAGAGAGAGAGAGAGAGAGAGCGAGAGCGAGAGAGAGAGAGAGAGAGAGAGAGAGAGAGAGAGAGAGAGAGAGGAAGAGAGAGAGAGAGAAGAGAGAGAGAGAGAGAGAGAGAGAAGAGGAGAGAGAGAGGAGAGAGAGAGAGAGAGAGAAGAGAGAGGAGAGAGGAGAGAGAGAGATAAGATAAGATAAGATTTCATCCTATCTAGACACTTTGCAAGTACCAACTACAAGGTTATTAACTATACAAAGCGCCGCCACGTCAGCACGAACTAGGCGGACTCGAACCGCTGACCGAATGCACAGGGACGCTGCACATTGCAAGCTCACGTCTCTACCAACCTTGCCACCCTGACGGGCAGAAAGAGAGAGAGAGAGAGAGAGAGAGAGAGAGAGAGAGAGAGAGAGAGAGAGAGAGAGAGAGAGAGATCCTGTATGGGCTAGGCGGTAATCCTGTGACCCAGTGGAGGTAGCCCTCCACTATCATCCTCTTTTGAGGATCCACCATGACGCGGCTCCGTCACTCATTTACTCGTCACTCATCCGCTTCGTGCTGGTGACCGCCATTGTGCTGGAGGTCACTCTCCTCCTGCTAGGCGTTATGCTGGAGGCCGACAAGCTCCGCCAGGCAATGAGGCTGAGGCAGGTCGCCGGGCCTCACACCACACTCGTGGGCAAGGTGCGGGGGCACCTGGTGGCCGCATCGTGGTTGGCCCCCCCACGGGACCCCCTAGCCGACTTCCCCGCCGGCGACAGCTGGCGGGAGGTGCTGCCCCTACTGGTGGGTAGGGAGCAGCGTCTAGCCTGCTTGCAGAGGCAGGTCGAGAAGACAGAACAGGAACACAAGGAAGTTGTGTTCTGGTCGGTGATAGGCATGTGTGTGGTCGTGGTGTGTGTGCTTGGTGCCCTGATGGCGGGGTACACCTGGGCACAGCACATCCGGGCACGGAGACACCGACGCCGCGAGGACGGAGGCAATAAAGTGCTGCCGAAGGATCAACTGTCTCTTAGCGAGGCACGACTCTGCATGGTGGCACTATACTATTCACTGGAGCGATGGCTCCTTGTTGTGCTGTTCCAGCCAGTGGTCCCGCGACGGCCTCATGTCATGAACAGGCTGGTCCGGTATGTCCACTTCACCGCTGAAGGACGTGTTACGGGCACACGCAAGGCACTGCTGCCCTTGCCCGCCAGGGACCACAGTCATCGGGCCTCAAAAACTACACCTGACGCAGAGGCACAGCCGCGGAGTAGCAAACAACCTCCATGTAATAGCCTCCCTCTTCTTCCTCTTCTTTCTCTTTTATCCTCCCTTCTTTTACGTTCCCTTCCCTTCCTTCTTTCCAGTCTATTCCACTTTCCTGTTCATCCACTTCATTCCCGCACTGCTGTGCACTAACCGCTTCCAGCACTGGATGTTTGCAGCACCACTGCGGTGGAACCGCCTCCACCACTTGAGGTGTCTTGCACCGCATTGGTGGGACCGCCTCCAAGATTTCATACCAGCACCTCTGTGGATTGACCTCTTCCACCACTTGATGTTTCCCACATCGTTGTGGTGTGATGACCACCATGCACCGCTCACTTATTGTACTTTTGTGGGAGCGCCTCTACCACCCGTCGACCGCACAGCACTGGAGTGATCGTCTCCACCGTTTATTTACCATACGGCAGTGGGGATACCGCCTCATCGCTCGTTGACCGCATCGCAGAGTTGTGATCGCCTCCATCGTTCGTATTTCGTAGACCGTACAGCACTGGATTGATTGATTTAATGCCAAAAAAGAGGGGGAATGTGCCAGACATCAGAGGTTATATGGCACTATGGCAAAGCATATAAAGGGGAGGGGTTATAGAAAAATAGTGAAACGGTGAGGGAAGGGGAAAAAACGGAATGTTACAGCAGGATGGTTAGATCAGATGCAGGATGTGGATTTGTTGGAGGAAGGAGGTTAAATTTTCCAGAGAAAAGGAGGGGATTCCGGGAGAATGTCCGCAAGACAGAGAAGTCGGGAAAGGGTGAACAAATAAGGGAAGGAACTGGAACGGACAGTAGTAAGATGGGGACAGGATATTAGGACATGTTGGACAGTGAGAGGAGCTTGACAGGGTGTGCAGAGGGTTGGGGAGGAGCATGACATGAGATAGGAGCGTGTGAGGTTGGTATGGCCTATGCGTAAGCGTGCGAGAGAAGTCTCCCAACGTCTATTAGTATGGTAAGGATCCGACCATGGAGATATAGAGGGTTTGATCAGGCGAAGCTTATTGGTAGAGAAATTGGTCCAGGAGGACTGCCTGCGGTCGGAAAGGAAAGATTTAAAGAGTGGGTAGTAGTCGGAGGTTGGCAAGTTTGAGAAACGTGGGCATTGGGACACATTGGCCGAACGCGCTGAGGAATCAACGCGTTCGAATCTCGCGTTGCCCGAGATACCCACGTGACTCGGCACCCAGCAGAAGCATATTGTGTTGTGGCGTACGGATAGGCGAAATAACCAGTCATGGATCTCCCGAACAAGAGGGTGAAGTTAGCAAAGGGGTTGTATAAGAAAAAGGGAATTGCGGGAATCAGTGAAGATAGTGAAGGATCAGGATGGGTAGAAAAGTATGCGTTTTAAGGCGAAGAGGATGGCGTACAACTCCGTCGTAAGAACACTGGATTCTCTAGGTAGTTAAAATTGGTAGTGAAGAGAGGGGAAGAGGATAGCAAAGCTAGATCCAAAGTGGGATTTAGAACCGTCAGTGTAGACGTGGGTGATAAGAGGAATGAGTGGAAAGGTGTTCAAGAAAGGGAGAACGTAAGACGATAGGAGGAATGGCAGACTTGGGAGAGGTAGTGGGGACGGAAGAGCAGATATGGGGGGAAGGTATAAGCTACGGAGGGAAGGAATGAACATTGAAAAGGAGGAGAATAGGAGTAGGAAAGGAGGAGTGGGAGAGAAGGGTGCGCATGCGAACAGGGAAGGGTGGTGACAAACGAGGGGAGGAGGAGATCACTGTGAGGAGAGATTGGGGGACTACAATCTTAGAAGTAAGAAATTGATGAAGGCGAGCATAGCACCGAAGTGATAGGTGGAGTGAAAGGCTCAACGGCTCGACGGCGAGAGAGGGACAGGAGGCCCGACTCAGCATAGAGGCTCTCAACAGGGGAGGAGTGAAAGGCACCTAGAGTCAGACGGAGGCCTAGGTGGTGAACAGGGTTCAGGAGGCTGAGGAGGGGCAGATGAATAAATATGACATCCATAGTCAAGAGTGGAGAGGACCAGGACGGTGTGGAGATGGAGGAGGGTCTTGCGGTCAGCACCCCAAGACACATGGGAGATAGTTTGTAAGAGGCGGAGGCGACGCAGGGCATTTACTTTTAGAGATAGATAGAATATGTGCCTTCCAGATGAGTCGGGAGTCGAAAGTGAGGCCAAGGAATTTACCAGAGGATCAATACTTGATGGGTACGTCATATAGAGAAAGTGGAGGTGGAAGTGGCACACGAGAGCTAGATAAAATGATGGAGAATTATTTTGTGGGAGAGAAACGAAATCCATGATCAGTAGCCCAGGAAGAAGCAGCAAAAATAGCAGACTGGAAGAGACAGCGGAGGGGGTACCAGGGAAGGGCCGGGAGCGTAGATGGCTAGGTCATCTACGTAAAGGGAGGACCGGACGCCAGGTGGTAAGGTGGAGACGAGTCCATTAACTGCAATGAGGAACAAGGGGCAAGGGGGGACACCTTCATATTGTGGGAAGGACGAGGAAATGGAGGAAGATATTTTGACTCAGAAGAAGCGATTACTGAGAAAGGACTGGAGAAATACCCCATGTTTCCAGTTATACCGAAAGAGGATAACTGGTGGAGGATATTGTGTCGCCAGGTGGTATCATAGGCTTTCTCCAGGTAAAAAAAACCCAGCAAGGACTGACTCGTGACGAAGCAAAGACTGTGTTAATGTATGTTTCTTGGTGGGCTAAGGGGTCGGCTGTGCTTCGGGCATGTCGGTAACCAAATTGAGAAGGGGAGAAAAGACTCTTCGATTCCAGAAACCACATAAGACGGAGATTTACGGAAATTTACTAATGCCATTTCAACCATCACGCCAATGCTGTGTCTGAGAACTTGCAACCATGTCCAAAAACATTTTGCTGGTGTGATGCATCTGCAGGATTTGCAGATAACTGAATGTCATTTTTAATGTAATTTTGTGTACAAACAAAATAAATTACCATCACATTTTGCAGTCTCTTTTTTTTCATATTGACATACAGGTAATATCCATTTATTATTATGTAACTTTTGTTTTCTTTTGTATAACTACAGTATGTGTACTATCAAACACGGAATAGCTATACGTTATCTTGTGTTGCTTTATCTAGGTAGTATGCAGTATGAAAAAAAAAAAAGGTATATCTTTTCATAAATATTTTTTTCCCTCTTCCCTTTGCTGGCAGCACTCTGGTAAAGAAAAAAAAAGTTTGCAGGAGAAAATATGTTACTTTTCTGGGGGGTTTCATAATACACCTTTTCACTCCCAAATTAGAACGACGGAACTTCAAAATAAAACAAATGAATTTCAAAACAAAATATATTAATTTTTTATCTTAATTTGAAATTCAATTAATATAATTTGCAGGTAAGTTGTTTTAATTTGAAGTTCAGTTATTTTAAATTGAAGTTCATTTATTTCAATTTAAACTTCAGTTGTTTTAATTCAAACTTCAGTTGTTTTAATTTGAAGTCCAGTTTTTTTATTTTAACTTCAGTTGCTTTAATTTGAGATTCACTTGTTTTAATGTAAAGTTCAGTTGTTTTAATTTGAAGTTCAGTTGTTTTAATTTGCGAGTGAAAAGGTTGAAAAATGGATTGAGAGAGTTTCTGAAAAAAGTGTTGTGTTCGGCAATGTAATGTCAACATGAAGTCGCTCTATATATACTGAGCCACCGCTGACTATGATTCCATACACATTGATTTGGAATATCTAGGCAACAATCGGCAAACATAATATATCCTCTTTTTTTCCCTTATCCAGTCCTTTGTGATGTAAAAAAAGAAGAAAAAAAGGGATATGTGACCCAAACAATTAACCAGAGTATCAATAATAATAATATACATAAATATATACCATAATGATACACCAAAATGCTAGTAATATGAGTAATGCACTATATAGTAGTATGTAGTAAGAGTAATAAGCAATAAGGTATAGCCAAGTCAGTTGTGATAGAGTGAAGTATGATTCTGAGAACTTGCATGGAAACAAGATCCACACTCCATGCCGCCTTGCGGACTCCTAGGCAACCTGCCAGGGGGAATGTTCATTTCTGCTCAAAATTTTTTTTTTTTGGGGAAGCTGTGTACATATTCTGTAGTTTTCTTCTTTTCTTCATGAACTCGTCACTGTCTGGGTTTTCGGAATGCAGGAGTTTTTCCTGCGTCAACGTGTGTTTTCTTCTGAGCCTTGGCCGCGGGTGCTCCTCGCCCTCGGCTTTCCTCTTGCATGTTTCCTCACGTCGCCTTCATGATGGCGTCCGGCCGTTTATTTTCTCTTTTCTGTCGCCCATTCCTTCGCTGTTTCTTGCTCGCAACCATTGTTCGCTCGAGCGGCAAGGGCTGGCGGCGCGCGCTGCAGAACTCTTCAGCCACCTGTCCAAATTTGCTGATCACTTCTTGCCATTTCTCGTAATTGCCATCAAAAAAAAAAACTCTTGCAGAAAGGATATTCCTCCTCAGACAAGCCGCGCCTATTCTGCAGCCTGCGATCAGCGCAACAGAGCAGTGAACGCTTGGTTGTGTTTGTTGTGACCGTGCCCACTGTGTAGATCCAGTCCAGAGGCTGTGGCCTTGAGGACCGCGTCGGGCGTGGCTGAGGCGCGTGAAAAGAGAAGCAGGGAGAGGCCCTCAAGTAGGTGATGGTGGCATGTCGCGAGGGAGGCTGGGAATACATGAGCCGCAGCTGTGCAAACCAGCCACAGCTCATCCCCACACTGACACCTGCCACGAAACACGTTCTTACTTGCAATGAACCGTTGGCATACGAATAGCTCACCCACCACATATCCGCACCTTTCAGCCCGGACTGTCATCGAGGGCCTCGTGTGCTGTTGTTGCCGCTCCGCAGCGTCCTTATTGAGCACATTAACGTTACGCGAGGAGTCTCTCTCTCCTCCGTATGCTAGCTCTCTCTCCTCGCTCTCTACGCTATCTATCGCCTCTATCGCAGCTCTCTCCTCTCTCTCATCGGCTCCTCATCTCCTACTTTCTCTTTGCTCTCTGCTCTCTCCTCTCTCTCTCTCACTCTCTCTCTCTCTCTCTACCTCTCTCCTCTCTCTCTACTCTCTCTCTCTCTCTCTCTCTCTCTACTCTCTTCTCTCTCTCTCACTCTCTCTCTCTCCTCTCTCTCTTCGTATCTCCACAAGAGAGAAGCAAGAGACGACAAAGGGAGAAAGAGAGGGAGAAAGAAAGAAAGAAAGAAAGAGAGGAGGATAGGACATTTTCAGGCCAGGTTAAGGTTTTCCCATATATGGTTATAAGCTATAATTAGTGGCAAGGTGGATCCAATGACATCATTAGGTGCAAAAATTTGATCTCTTGCGCCTGGGGCATAACCTGCACAAAGAGACACTCGATTGTCTTTCTGCTTTTTTCCTAACCCCTATCTTTAATACATTTTTTTTCTCTCTTCTCCCTCTCTCTCTTTATATATATATATATTTATATATATATATTTTTTTCTTTTTCTCTCTCTCTCTTCTACTCTCTCTCTCTCTCTCTCTCTCTCTTTGCTCTTGACTCTCTCTCTCTCTTCGTTTTCCTATACCATCGAGAGGTTGTCAGTGATCAGGAGAGAAGATCGATATTGGTAGAGACGAGAGAGAGATAGCGGATCTCTCTCATCTATCTATCAACTGAGAGATTGAGAAGGAGAAGAGAGAGAGAAATTGAGATTTAGACGTAGAGTGGAAGAGATTCTGCAGATTGAAAAGACGAGAAGCGAGAGACTGGAGATATGAGAGGAAGACCTTACGAGAGTAGAGCAGAAGCACGCCAGAGAGCCGCATTAGGCCCAGAGGGAGACGAATCGTGCACTTCGATTTTGCGCAGAGTAGAGCACGAGAGAGAGCATAGACAACAGATTGACGCGGTGAGACGGAGAGAGCATTTCATAGAGCCTTTCTTGAATGATGTTATTGTACTGAGATGAACGAGAATAGAACCCCACATCGTAGTGTATGATGGAGAGACATCATAGTGAAGAGTGAGCAATAGATGTGTAGTATCAGTACGCAGTTATATGAGAGAAGAGTGAGATGACGAACCGCAGGATATGAGATGATCAGAGTACCGGATGATGAGACAAATGAGCGAAGAAATGAGAGAGATCGATTGACGAGAACGTTCACGTAGCTTGCCGTGTGTACCGCATGTGCACGTGATCTGTGTATTGCACGTATGCCAGTACCGAAGCTTTAACTGTTTCAAACGCCACCCCCCCCCCCAAGTGTGGATCTAATAAGGCTAACTTGCGCGCTTCAGAGACTGATCTTATTAAATGACATCCACATTCTTTTTTAGATTAATCGCTAAATACTTGCCAGCGCAACACTTAGTGTTCATAAGACACCCTTTTGAACCACCCTACTCTCTGGGATGAAACAATAACAAACTGCAAGTTAGATGCTAAAATAAATGAAGCAGAAATTCTGCTGAGTTCTTATAATAGCGCGTAAATGACGTGACAGACAGTGGTTAGAAGTGACACCATCGGTGATCTTTTTCTTACCAAGGTAAGATCACTCTATTTGGCTAGTATTGTCAAATTACTACTA
>JACEEZ010017512.1:457500-470000 GCA_016584305.1 Chionoecetes opilio | reverse complement strand
GCAGAAGAGTAAGAGAGGCACACACACACACACACACACACACACACACACACACACACACACACACACACACACACACACACACACACACACACACACACACACACACACACACACACACACACACACACACACACACACACACACATACACATACACACACTTCTACGCTATACTACCTCTCATATCATTTCATAATACCTACCTATAATAACCCCTATTCACTTTACTTCTTTATAGACGCAAGGAGAACACACATAAGAACACACAAAAGAACACACTCCTCCAACCACCATCACCGCACTATTACCCTTACTGTGTGTATGGCCAGGTCTTCGCTTTCTTTCTGTGCTCCTACTTCCTCCCCTTTCCCCTTCCTCACACCTTGTGCTACTTAACTTCCCTACCTGAGCGTCACCCAACTCCTTGAAATTACAACTTCGTAATGTTTACTTCTTAACACTTCCGAGGCCCTGTTTCCTTCCTTATGACCCTCCTTCCAACTTTGTTTTTCTCTCTCTCTCTCTCTCTCTTCCTCTCTCTCTCTCTCTCTCTCTCTCTCTCTCTCTCTCTCTCTCTCTCTCTCTCTCTCCTCTCTCTCTCTCTCTCTCTCTTCTCTCTCTCTCTCTCTCCATCACAGACTTCCTCCATCGTTCTATTTCTACTTTTCTTTCTTACTTAACTCAATTTAATCTTCTTCCTTTCTCTCTGGCTCTTATTTCCCCGTCTTACCACTGCACTCAGATTAATTGCTGCCACCTAGAGAAAACCCAGACACACACACACACACACACACACACACAGCAAGAGAGAGAGAGAGAGAGAGAGAGAGAGAGAGAGAGAGAGAGAGAGAGAGAGAGAGAGAGAGAGAGAGAGAGAGAGAGAGAGAGTAATATCATTTCTATTTTGTGTCTATCTATTTATCTGTTAGTCTGTGTTTGCTTCCCCCCCATCTCTCTCTATTTCTGTCTCTGCCTCGGACAAATCCCACAAGGGTTGTTTCCTTATCACCGCTAAGAGTCCAATTAGGGAAGTCAACACCACATAACACCTCGCCCTCCTCTTTTACCCCCTACCACCACCACCACCATCACATCACCATACACCCTGTTACGCTTCTATCCCTTACCACCACCACCAACACGCCTTTTTTGCTCCCTTATCATAATTATCATAAGCGACGTCTCCTCATACCATCACCATCATCATCAGTTTTCACGTGTCATCTCCACCATCTTCATCACAAGCATCACCATCATCACCATCACCACCATTTATGTTCCTTTCCAACACCACTACCATCACTACCATTTTTTCATCTGTGCTGCTCTACAATACATCTTCTAGTACCTCCTTCCTACTACTACTACTACTACTACTACTACTACTACTACTACTACTACTACTACTACTATACTACTACTATTACTAATAATACCACCTCTACCATCACTACTACTACTACTATACTACTAACACTACTACTACTACTACTCCTACTTTACTACTACTACTACTACTACTACTACTTCTGCTACTATTCTACCACCACTATCATCACTACCACTCTGTCTCATCTCATCCTACAGGTCCTCTACAGTGCCTCGCCCGATAACCTTTCCCCATCAGATCAACAGCCTCGGCCCAGCACATGTTAGGGATCATCCATCGATAGGGAGAGAGAAGAAAGTAGGAAGGGAGAGGGAGGGGTGAAGAGGGAGGTAGGAAGGGAGAGAGAGGGAGATGAAAGAAAAGAAGGAAAATAGAAACGGTGATGTAGAGGGGTGATAAAGATGATGTACAGGAAGAATAATGTGTATAGATAAAATAAGAGCATATGTAGGATATTATGATAAAGATAAAGGGAAGCAAGATACAGGTGATGAAATGTGATAGCTAGCAAGAAAACTGTGGATAAGAAGAGGAGAATGAGAAAGACGAAATAAAAACTTGATATAGATGAGGTAGAAGCGAGAACACACTATAAGGTTTCATGCTTTATTTTCCCTTCTTGCCTTCCTCTCTTTCTTTTCCCTTTTGCTCCCCTCTTCCTGTCCGCTTTCTTTAATTCCTTCCTTCATTTCTTTTTTCTTCGGCCATTCCTCATCCAAAGAGAGGAGAGAGGGGGGAGAGAGAGAGAGAGGGAAGAGAGGGGAGAGAGAGAGAAAAGGAGAGAGAGAGAGGAGAGACGAGAGAGAAGAGAGGAGAGAGAGAAGGAGAGGAGAGAGAGAGAGAGGGAAAAGAGAAAAGGAAGAGAGAGAGAGAGAGAGAGAGAGAGGAAGAGCTTGAATCTAATTGGTTTAGTCACTGGCAGTCACCCAATGATACCCTGTGAAACATAATGAAAGGGGAACAAGTGAAGTGTGTGAGACGAGGAGAGAGTGATGGGTGGGATGGGGTAGCTGAGGGGGGTTTCATGATACGGGTGATGAGTAGTAGTAGTAGTAGTCGTTAGTAGAGAAAAGGTAGTAGTAGAGTGTAGTAGTAAGTGTAGTATATAGTGGTAGTAGTAGTTTTTTTTTTTTATAAAAGTAGTGTAGTAGTGGTGTAGTGTAGTAGTAGTGTAGGGGGTAGTGTGTGGTAGTAGTAGTGTAGAGTATAGTAGTAGTAGAGTAGTGTAGTAGTGGTAGTAGTAGTATAGTAGTAGTAGTATAGTAGTATAGTATTTATAGGTTTTTTGAAAAAAAAATTATATAACTTAAAAAAAATATATACACTTTTTATGGGGCATTGTCTGCTGAGATGAGCCCCTTGCAGAAAAAAAATTTATTTAAAATAATCTAAATGCGAATACGATGACGGTAAAAAATTTTAAAAAAAAGATTAAAATACAAAAAATAAACTCAGTGAAAACATGTTTTTTTATATAAAAAAAAAGCCCTAAATTTCAGGAGCACAAATTACTGTATTTTCATTTTCAATCTAAAAGACCTTGACTTTGTAAATTTTTTAAAATATTTTTAAGTTTAAATTTAAATATTTTGAGTTTTTTGCTTTTTTGATGTCATCTGGTAATGCGTTCCAACATTTGGGCCAAAACAATAATAAAAAAATTGTCAGTGTTTTTCTTGGTTTGGCATAAAAGTTAACTTTGTTCCTCTGTACTAGGCGTGAGAATCATTCTAAATTTTTTTCTGTTTTTACTACTTTATCTTTTTAAATCATTATAAACAGGAGAAGACAAAAATATTTAAGTAGAATTAAAAAATTTTAGAAATTTTTAATCATTGAAAAAAAAAGTAGTAGTAGTAGTAGTAGTAGTATGTGTGGTAGTAGTAGTAGTAGTAGAGTAGTATAGTAGTGTAGAGTAGTAGTAGTATAGGGGTATAGTAGTAGTAGAGTAGAGTGTAGTGGGTAGTAGTTGTAGTGTGTAGTGGGTAGTAGTAGTAGTTGTGTAGTAGTAGTATAGTGTATAGTAGTGTAGTAGTAGTGTTGGTAGTAGTAGTAGTAGTAGTAGTAGTAGTAGTAGTAGTAGTAGTATTAGTAGTAGGGGGGAAGTAGTAGTAGTAGTAGTATTAGTAGTATAGTAGTGATTTAGTAGTAGTAGAGTAGTGTAGTAGGGTAGTAGTAGTAGTAGTAGTAGTAGGTAGTAGTAGTGGTAGTGGTAGTGGTAGTAGTATGTAGGGGTGGGTAGTAGTAGTAGTAGTAGTAGTAGTGTAGTGTAGTAGTAGTAGTGTAGTAGTAGTTAGTAGTAGTAGTAGTGGTAGTAGTGGTAGTAGTAGTAGTAGTAGTAGTAGTAGTGGTAGTAGTAGTAGTAGTAGTAGTAGTAGTATAAGGGAGAAGGGAGTATGGAGGGAGAAAGTGTGGTGTTCACGTGCTGCAGTGAATTATTCGAGGAAATAAAGCAAAAAGTATGTTGTAAGTAAGTAGAATTACAACTAAGAGGTGACAGCTTTATAGTTTCTGTTAAAAGATACAGGCAAAGAGAGAGGAAGCAAAGGAGACACTAGAAACAGACGAGGGAAAGAAAGAGATAGCTAATGAGAGGAGGAAAAGGATAAGAGAGAAGACAGAGGGTTTAGGGAAAGGGTAAGGAGAGTAGGGGGGGGGGGGTTGCCAGCTGTCAGTCGTGAGGAAAGAATGTGAAAAGTTTTACCTAATAAATCTAACAGTGATCAAATGACCTCCTGGAGAAAAGACGAAGCTACCGTGTGAGTCTCCGAGGCGATGAAGGTGGTGACGAGGGAAAGGAAGAACAATAGAGAAGAAGTAAAACGAAAATGGAAAAAAAATAGTTACGGCTCGAAAGGAAAAGAAAAATGAGTTTGAGAAGAGAGAAAAGTTTATGTAACAAAAGAAAGGGTGTGTGAATGAGGAGGAAAAAGGGAAAGAGTGGGGTAATTATGGATCACTGACAATTATAACACGTGGGTACAATACACCCCACACCCCAAAACCACACACACACACCCCACACACACACACACAACACACACACACACACAAACACCACACACACACACACACAATACACCCACACAGACACCACCACACACAACAACACACACACCCACACAAAACACACACACACACACAACACACACACACCAACACACACACAGACACACAACACACACAGACACACACAACACACACACACACACACACACACAACACACACACCACCCCACACCCAACACAATACACACCACGACACAAACACACACACACACAACACACACAAACACACACCAGACCAAAAACCACACCACAGACCAAAACCACACACAACCAACACACACAAACACAAAACCAAAAACACACACACCCACACACACACAAAAAAGTTAATTTACAATCTCTAAAAAAAAGGATGAGGATCGGGAGGACGCGTGAAATGTGAGACAACATAAAGATATTTGACAGACCGTACACGCAACTTCTACGTCATGTTTACTTCCCAGGAACCTACGTAAACACACACACACACACACACACACACACAACACAACACACAAAAACAACACACACAAACCCGACACAGACAAGAAAACACACACACACACAACACACAACACACAAAAACACGCACCACACCCCACTTTTTTGATAACAAAAAAGAACAAAAAATATGTTACAAAAAATAGATAAAAGAAAACCAAATAAGAATAACAAATAAACACGTAAGGATGATTTGAAGATCTTTTTTTTTTTTAATATACAAAAAATCTTTCGAAACTAACAAACTTGCGACAAATTATAACCTATTACCGTCTTATCATTTGCATTTTTTTTGTCTCTCAATAACTTTCATCTCTTTCACTATATGGGTAATTAGAAATAAAGCAAGATGGACCTTCTGGGGAGTAACTCAGCGAGTAAACAAGGTGACAAGGTGATGCTGGGGCAAGGAAGTTTTTTTTTTACCATTTAAAAAACCCTGTGCTTCATTTTGTCCAATAGAAATGAAGACACCTTTTCTGTCAATGATATAATGTCAAAAAAGATACACCTGTGCTACTGGCGTCCTCTCTTAACAACAGACAGTTGGCTTCAAGATAACATATAACTCATTAAATACTGTACATTATTCTACAGCAAATGAGAGAACATAACATTCCCAGCCCAGTCATTGAGGTGGCGTAGAGGGTAACCGGACTTCGATGTTGATTACGTTGGGTTGAATACACTTACAGGTTGTTTGGGGTTTCAGGAAGTGGAAGGGGGCTTCATTTTGTTGTTTTTTTTCTACCATTAACAACCATGTGCTTCATTTAGTCACACATAGAAATGAAGACACACCCTTGTCCGTCAACTAGATTGTAGAAGTCAAATTAAGATAAACGAGGTGCTACTTGGCGGTTCCTCTCTTTAACACAAATAACAGAATAGCAAGCAGGATTCAAGATACATATAACTATTAAATGAAGATACTGTACATATTCTACAGCAAATGAGGGAGGAAGATAAAATCTCCCAGACCGTATGAGGTGGGCGTGAGGGTAACGGACTTCGCAAGTTGAATTACGTGGGTTGAATACACTTACAGGGTGGAAGTGGAGGGGCTCATGGACTTCAAGGCCTTATAGGCTTGTGGAAGACTTGAGTGATGGTATGTGGAGAGGTGGATAGGCTTTTTCTCCTATTACTATCCAACAGAAAAGCACGGGCTAAGTAGAAAGCCCGTCAGAGTGTTCGGTATTCAGAGAGGTTAACGGGGGGGAGGGTAGGAGAAACAAGGGCAGCGAGCGTAGGTAAAGTAGAGGAGGCAACGACACGTGCAGCTCGTACATTGTGGAGAGGCGACTGGATGTACGTATAGAGTGGTGGTGAGGAGAGTATGGATTGGTGAATGTGACGGAATTTTAATGTAAATAAGGAAATGAGGCTGCTACCGGGTGGTGTACAGGGTGGTAGAGGCAAAGGAGTGGATATAGTGGGGTTGGTGGGAGGGGGTAAGGGTGGTAGGGAGGTGGTGGTGAAGAGTTGGAACGAAGGAGGAACGTGCCTATCTCCCCATCGGTGACTCTCTGCTTCCTCATTATCAGTCTGCTCACCCTTTTAATGAAATCTATAAAATAATGACTTTGTTTAATAGTGGCAGCCAAAGAACCATTCCGTCTGTGTGTGTGTGTGTGTGTTGTGTGTGTGTGTGTGTGTGTGTGTGTGTGTGTGTGTGTGTGTGTGTGTGTGTGTGTGTGTGTGTGTGTGTGTGTGTTATTCACCAATGGTCTTGTCCATGCGAGTCGGACTCACGATCGCCAGTTTCACCCTCCCGGTGCTAGCTTGGAGCTCATTATTACCGATCTTTGGGTAATGCTAGGACCTCACACACCACACACCCCTATCCCCTTGCTCAAGGGGGAAAGTAACCGTCCGAATTTGTCAGTGAAAAATCCCCGGGAGCAATGAGGATTCGAACCGGCTACCACAGAATGGTAGTTCAACGCGCTATCAACCTGACCATCGCGCTGTGTGTGTGTGTGTGTGTGTGTGTGTTGGTGTGTGGTGTGTGTGGTGTGTGTGTGTGTTTGTGTCACTGTATTGTTTCGTTGTGTGTGTGTGTGTGTGTTTTTGTGATGTTGTGTAAGATAGCTGTGTGTTTGTTTGTGTCTGTGTGTATGTGTGTGTGATGTGTAAGTGTGTTGTGTGTGTCTGTTGCTGTGTGTGAAAATCTTGTATGAGTGTGTGTGTCGTTGTGTTTCTTAGTGGTGTGTGTGTCCAATTGTCCGCTGTGTGCTGTTGTGTTCTGTTTCATTGTGTCGTGTGTGCATTTAGTGTGTGTGGCACCTCTAGTTTTTCGGTCTGCTGTACCCTTGTTTATAATTAATTATCCAAGAAAACTATTTCTAATATAGCGTGGTTAGTGTCGCCTATTGTAAGCATAACCTTCAAATTTCCCAAGACCGAGAAAAATACTTATATCAACCTTGCTTCTTTTTTTTCCTTCAGCAACACACAGTCACGTCACCAAACTGACCAACTAGCACTGATGTTTCCTTTCCACTCCTCTCCATCCTCGCCAATCATACGCCCTCCCGCGCACCATCACAGGCGTCAAGGGTCGTGCTGTCCCCTTGGGAGTGATTTTTTATCCCCACTTTTTCTTCCTCTCAGAAAGAAAAAGTTGAGTGGACGCGCGAGGGTAAGCATGAGGTGCCGAGGGTTAGTAAAGTCTTTCACCTTCCTTACAGCCGAGCATACATATTATACACTTTTATGTCACAGCGTTCCACCCGTCGTGACTGTCTTGCTTGAAGTGCATACAAAGTTGATACTCGAGAATCACTAGGGAGGGTTGGTGCGCCTGGTTGTGATTATTTTCTCAGCTTTATACTATCAACACAATGACTAGTGAAACCTAAGATGCAATGTCGCTACCAGGGAACGGCATATGAGGACGTATGTATAATGCAGGAATACTACACATTCGCGTCACACAGCGTACACGCATTCTATATTAGTTGTGTTACTTAGTTTTGTACTTATTTTCGTGTTTTTTATTTTTCCCATTTTGCACATCAGCGACCTCGTTTCTATATATATCTGTGCCGCCGCGAACGATGCGTCTGATGCTGATCGCGTTGGTTACGTAGCCACTGACAGTTTCGCCCTGGGTGTGTATGTTTCCTGTTAATTAAAAACCGCCAATATTCAAGGTTGGGTGTTTGAGGGGGAGGTTAGGGTCACATGCACGGCAGAGCAAGACTATGTCACTCAAAAAAAAAAAAAAAAAAAAATTATGTCTTTATATTCATTTGTTTATGCATTGCAATCATGGAACAGAAAGTAATGGCCATATTCGTGGATTGAAATACACACACACACACACACACACACACACACACACACACACACACACACACACACACACACACACACACACACACACACACACACACACACACACACACACACACACACACACACACACATGTACAGGTAATACTACAAATGAGGCAGTTCGAGGCTGTTAAGGTGGCAAGATCTGTGAGAGGTGTGTGGAGGCAAACACTTTATAGAAGGATTGCTGCAGCTTCAGTTTAAATTTTTCTAATTTTCCTTATCTTGCTGTGTGTGGCATCAGAGGGAGGCTTTAGTTTTCTGCTCGGTTATGTTTCCTTTCTCGTTTCTTCCTTGGTTCTCTATACAGCCACGATGATTTCATATAGTAAGAATGTGGAGTCTGTTATCGGAGCTGTCACGTACTACTATAACATGGAAATGCTATCTTAATGCTACGTACTCAGGTACATGCACTGGTTTCACGGTGACTCAGCAAAACCAGCTTTTCCTTTTCTGATCAAGGTTTATTGCGGAGATGCCGCCATGGTATACTAAGCATGCTGCCTCATAGACTTCCACAGACGGGAGGGTTCGGAGCCCGGGGAGGGAGCCATCATATACCATCAGAATCTGGTGTATAAAAACAAAAAAATGAAAATATGAAGGAAATAAAGAATATCAGGAAAAAAAGTTAATTACTCACTGTATCAAAATTGGAACCGAAAATAGAGTGCGCCCACCTCCTCTCAACAATCAGCCTTGCTACCCTTGTTGGCCAGACATGTCACCTGATTGTATGCACCCTATAATTGGGCAAGCCTCTCCCTCGTGCACCTCAAGTACCTTTATATCCACGTCACAAATTTCCTACGAAGT
The DNA here is from genome assembly GCA_016584305.1 of Chionoecetes opilio. Classification (NCBI taxonomy): domain Eukaryota; kingdom Metazoa; phylum Arthropoda; class Malacostraca; order Decapoda; family Majidae; genus Chionoecetes; species Chionoecetes opilio. The sequence continues at coordinate 460,898 of JACEEZ010017512.1, read as the reverse complement.
TCAAGGACAAGCTCTACACATCATCACGTCAATATCAGCAAGGTTCCTCAGTGTAGATTATGAGCCGCTGTGACAGTGTGTTTATTCCAGTAATCTTTCGATGCTTGTATTTTATTATTGACTGTGATGATTAGCATCTAATTGAGGGACACACGATTATAGGATTCTGCTCATTACGTCATTTTTTCAAAGGATTATAGAGGAGGGATCCCAAGAGTTATCTCAACTACGCACGATCGTGAAGTCATAAAGGGTTACCTATTCTGAAGTGTCTCCGTGCGTGCTGCCTCAGCTGGTGTAGTACGTGTATATATATAGTTACCAGTATTATATTTTGTTGCTTATCAATGGTAATTTCTCGAGAGCATACTCGGCCTTACTTATGGTCTGTTCTGTATCAATGAGATTGCAGCTGTTTACAGCTATGAATGTTCCAACTATTCATTACAAACAATGGAAGCGGGAACGTTTGGGCGTGAGAGGCAAACCACAAAAACAGGTGCCAGTCCACAGTTCCTGCCTGCTGGGAATGATACGTGAACTTGTACACAAACTCCTAGATCAAGTATTTATAACTGCTTTTCCCTCTAATTCATGACATGATATGCCACAATATTGCATATCCAAATTGTCTACATACTTTTTTGTTTTTGTCATTCGTATATTCGTTCATTCCAGAAGAGGCTCCATGCTTATTACACTGTACTCGAAACATATATGTGAATAAGTCCCTAGTCGGTAACATCAATGGGTGAATATCATAAGCAATACTATTACAGCAGTACTGCTTGCAATGTAGCGTAATAGTAGCTATGGTAACTCAAGTAGTACCCACAACTGATTGCATGTCAGTATCCCCTGTTGTAAACGAGCCTTCTCACCCTACTTGACGAGCACCAGTAGCTTGGCGAGGCACGACGCCGCTGTCTGAGCCTCGGCTTTGACACCAGCCTGTGACACTGCATGCAATGGGAGGGAGGCGGGAGAGCGGGGAGCAGTCAGCAGGGAGCACGACATCAGCCCTTTAAAAGACACCAAATATTTCTACTTTGGGCCATGCTTTTGTTTGTTTTTAATTTCTGGTGGAAAAATTTGTGCAGGCTGCGGTGCGTCGATGGTGCTATCAAAGATGTATGGCTGACGTATTGTGTAGGTAAGCAACCCTTTCAGGCGAGCAGGAATAATTTACACGGTGCTCCAGGAGATGAATGAGCTACTGCAGTGCGTTTGTGTGCGTGTGTGTTTGTGTGTGTCTGTGTGTGTGTGTGTGGTGCGTGTGCGTGTGCGTGTGCGTGTGTGTGTGTGTGTGTTTAGAGGAGGGGAGGGGGAGGGAGCAGTCCAGTCGCCGAGGTAGGGATGAAAACGAACAAAAAGAGGAACCTGGTGATGATTAGTGACTGGAGGAGGTGGTGGAGGGTATGATGGAGGCGGGTGAAGGGAGAGGCATCGTAACTCAAGGCGAAGAGGCTCAGTGAGAAGCAGGAAAGAAAGCAGGGAGGGGAAAGGGAAAGTAGGAGGGAGGATGAGACAGATAGGAGGAGAGGAAAATTATATTCAGTTAAGTAGTGTCTCGTGGGATGCCTTGTGATCGCCTACAACAACTCATCCAATAAATTAAAGCATCGTGTTACCTCCCCCCAGTCTCTGTTACCTCGACAATCTGGTAGCGGCCGCTTAATTGCTCATAACATTAGGAAGATTTCATATCGATCTACCGCGACCCACTGTAAGGGCCGCTCAATGGTGGGTAGGTCACTCAAGGTATTAAATTCTTGTGAAAAGGAGGTTAGTCAGGTGCCAAAGAAGGTTAGAGGCAGATGGGTGTATACATATAGCCGGATTTCTAAAGGTCGGAGAATGGGTTTTCAAATATAAGAGAAACGTACTGAGGTAACTTATCCAGCCAGCATCCTTAAAAAAAGTCAATGGAGTTTTTCAAGGACATTATAATACATTTTTGTTGCTATGTATTTGTTTTTGTTAAGCAATACCTAATGAAATAATAAATTAACCTCCTTATATTCATCTACGTCAGTAACTCAGTCACGAAGAAAGATCCCCTCACACCCTCCACCTCGCTGCCTCATCGTGAACCATTGCTACTGTTTCAAGGTGTTTGGTTCTTGAATTATACAAAATGTTTTAAAAGACCTAAAGTTACGTTCGACATAAACAAAATAATCACACATGCCTGTCTAGACTTTATCGATAATGAGCTAATCTAATTGCATTTAAGAGAGACTGCAAACTTTAGTTTTAGTAATAATTTGAGATCAAAGCACCGTTAAAAGCATACTCCTGCACTTTACGAACAAATGCCTCTGCGTTGTCCTGGTTGAGGTTGACAAGCCCACTCATGTCCCTGAGGACACGGTTTGTTTAGCTGCACTTCCTCCTTTATGGGTTGGTCGATACACGGTTACCGGGCCAAACGTGGGGAAAGTGAGTTGTCGTGACTTGAGTGTCACAGCGCTTGTGTGTCACGGGCGTGTGTTCCTGAAGCTCACACACCACGAGCCCAGGAGTCAGGAACATGGGTGTTACAGATGCACTGTGGCTTATGATTCTTCATTTTACTCCTGCTGTACGACAAAATGAGTTGAGAGTTTTCTGTACGACTTATAGTTAAATAAAATACACTTGTGCAATCCTCAACACCAAACTGGAATATATAAATAATTCACAGAAATAAGGTCACGACATCAACGGACAAGCATTTACAGTCGCAAACAATACGAAGCGAAATTAAAACAGGTCTGGTCTCCCATCGCGTTGCTGAACGTCACTGAAGACGCGATAAAACAGCACCATACAATAAAACTACTCAGGGACAGCGACGGGCATGCCACTCACGACCAGAAAATATTGGTGGAAAAGGAAAAAACTGAAAATATCTGGTCGATAACGTTTCCAAGGCGTCGTGTGAGAGTGACCGTCGCCCAGGCCAGCACGCGACAACCCAGAGATTTCGGCTTTGACTAGTTATACACACACACACACACACACACACACACACACACACACACACACACACACACACACACACACACACACACACACACACACACACACACACACACACACATACACACACACACACACACACACACCACAGAAACGCTACACCACTGTTCATGATGAAAAACGAACATCACCTAAATCAAATTTAACCTTGGTCACTGACACACTTTCACCTGCCAAAGAAATGAAGGGAAGCGAACCAACACTTACTTGTGAGGTGAGGGCAGCATGTATGACCACGGAGAGTGCCGAGTGCAGAGTGCCACGACCACCTCCTAGTCAAGGCACTCAGAGGGTCAGCCTGCCCCGGCACCGCCCACCGCCTTCCCACCACGTACCAGCGACCTGTGACGCTTGCCTGGCCACGCCCCTCACCC